>JANZLF010000007.1:18589474-18613740 GCA_026546835.1 Erythroxylum foetidum | reverse complement strand
TATTTTTAAAATAAATAATTTAAAAATTATTATTTATAAACTAATATTTATTTATATATGTTAATTATTAAATCAAAATTTATTTGAAATTTATATATTTAAAAATATATTTTAAATGTAATTATATTTATTTATAATTATTAAATTAAAAATTAAATTAAAATTGTGATTATTATTTATTATTATGATTTTTGGAGACAAGGTTAAAAACATACAATACAACTGTATAATATGACAATAGATTATATTTTGTAACTTTTTAAAACAATTTAAGAACTATTTCATAAATTTAAAAAATTACCCGAAACGGTACTCGATATTAGCCCGTACTAGTACAATATCGTACCAAAACCAAATCCGGTACCAAGTCCGATAGGGTATTCGCAACATTGGTTGAAAAGGAGGTAGGTTTTATAAAGGAGTTGTCGTAAAGTTGAGAGAGAATGAATGGTTAAATTGGCTAGCATATTTTTTAGATTAAATTCTTTAGGAAAATAATCTAAATACCAAGGGGTGCTGAGATTTAGAATCTAAGTAAAGTACTACTACTTTTCCTAGATTAGGAAAGTTTTTATTTTTCTAACAACTCAAAAAAATGAACCAAACGTGATAATATAAATTTTAGGAAAAAGATTACTTCTCCAAGCAAGAATCCATGCCAACCAAACAAGACCTAGGTGTATAACAGAGTAAAGAAAGCAACAAGAGAAGCTAATCTTTGATTAACTCTCAACAAAATATTAATCAAAGATATAAGTACCTCCTTCTCGAAGCACTTACAAGGAACTCCCTACTCGAATCTTTTACAATGGGAACTGCCCAAAAGCTCTCAACTCTCAAAGGTCTCTCCTCTGAGTGATTTCTCACAATGAGTGAATGAATCAATGATTGAATGAATAGCTCTCAACTCTAATAAGCTATTTATAGGCATCTCTAAGAATCCTAATAGAACTCTACTAGCCAAGATCACAATCTTATCCTATCTTATCCTGATCAAATTACATCAAACTAGCTAATAAATGATATCCCTATCCAATTAGGACTCTATCTAATAGGATTAAGTTACATCACATTAACATGATAAAAGATTACACTATCTATGAATGATTATCCTTATCCACAAAGGTCTCCTCTATCTTCATATTATCCTTCCACAAGATCTTTATCTCTTAAAGCTGATGTTCATCTACTGTGATCTTATCCACCACGTCATCATATTCCACATCATCCACAGTTGTCAAGTCATTGCTAATGTGTTTTCCAAGTCACCATAACTGTAATATCCTATTTTTCAAAACATGCTTAGGGTTCAACCCTAGATCAAACATTGCATATACATGCATAACATTAACATTCATACACGAATTGGTATTTGTACACATTATCAGTAAGTATATGCACTCATTTGACATGTCCTGGGGTATGAAAAATGTGAAGTGACTATAATGTGAATTGTGAATTGTTATGTTTTGAATTTTAGTTTGATTGGATTCCAATTAGTAAATTGGAATTAATTGTTATAAATGGGAGATTGATGAATTAATATGTACAATTGGATTTAAAAAATGCCAAGTGTAGGATAAATTGATACATTAAAAAAATTAGGATGTTAATTGGGTGACATTTGGCATAGTTAATTAATTGAAAAATGGACTGATTATTGTATGGCATGTGGACTAATTATAATGAGACATATGGACTGATTAATTGGTGACATATGACAATTTAATGTGTGGATTAATGTTAGGATATGAAATGGGCAAGTGGATTTCATGCCTTAAGACAATTGTCTTTGAAAATTGGTGACACCTAGCATGTTGATGAAGTAAATTCCAGCAACAATGTTTGTACTGTTTCCCTTACCTCTCTCCACCAAAATTACTTCAAAGTTTTCTCTGTATTCTAGTGTTTACTCTAGCTAAATTGGTACACGAAATTCACACCTTAACCTCTCACAAAATAGCCAAGAAACCAGTTGTTTGTTGTCTTGTGATTTTACCAAAACTAGCTCATCTTCACCTTGAGTTTGTGATGAATTTTGCCTACTTGGAGGGCTAGTATAATTTGGGGTTTTGAGCTGAATTGTTAGCCTAATAAGTAAGCAACAATATGATCTTTATGGAATGCTTAGTAGTATGTGAATCATGTTTGAAATGGAATGAAATGCATGTAATGTTGGTGGTGATATGTACTAGAAATGTGTTGAATGAACTTGGAAGTTTTCTTTGCTCGCTCTTGGTAGATGAAAACCGTGGGATACAGATTGATTCATGGATGAATTAGGTCTAGATTTGAAGTATTTGAAGGTGGATTTATGCTAAAGAAAGATGTTAATTGAGTGTGCTTGAGTTGAGAAATAACTAGGACTATATGCATAATAATGTAATAGTTTTTGGTTTGATTTTTGATGCATGAAAGACAATGCTATCAATTGAATAATTTTGAACTGGAATTGGTGATGATATTCATGCGGAATTAGAGTATAATTCAGGTCTAATTGAGGTATGAATAAGGTGTAAGACGTTGGTTAATTGTAGTGGTGTCACTGAACAGGTTTCACTGAATAAACATCGGTATTTTGGCTATCAATTGACCAGTAAATATCTAAATGGGGTGATTTTAATTGTGAATTAAACTAAATAAATATATCTAAAATTTTTATGAAGGAATATAATTTTAGTTCTAGCTCTAAGGATTTTGAAATTTGGTTTGAAGTTGAGTTTTGGATTCTATCACTGTTTGAGAATAGTCTGTAGCATTTTGGGTATGAATCTAGGAATAATGAACCAAATTCTATGAAATTTAGTTCATTAGAAAGTTAAGACATAGAGGAACATTTGTTCAGAAGAACATATTATCTAGAAACCTCAATTTATATGTCATAATAGCCATACAAAACTGACCCAAAACCTGTCCTAGGAAAATCTGAAACAACTGATGAAAAAATTGGATGAGGACTTTTGGATAACCCATCCCAAGATTGTGGGAAAGTTGTACACGATTTTGGAAATGGCATGGTAGCAAAGAAAATGTTCTTTTGTGTGATTTTTGAACCAATTAAGGATAATGTACTTAACTATGATGCATTTGGACTTGATTAAAGTTTAAAATGAACATAATTTGATGTTAGAAAATTGGTTAAATGTGCGATAAGTTTTGATTCTTAATTGATGTTATACTTTAAGGAAAAGAACGTTTGATAAATATGCATCTAACTTTGGAATGAAGGGGTGTTAAAGGAATGAAGAAATTCATATGAATACAAACGTATTCCAAAGGATATGAATAATGCATTAAGATTGAATGAATTAGAATTGTGAATTATGTGAAATATTTGTAATGCTATGTATTTGATTGATCAACTTTGTAATGTGAATTCTTTGTGTATTGTATGATGTATAGATGATCAAATAATGCCATCATCAAGACATTGCCGGTCCATCCAGGCAATAGCGTATTATGAGTAACGTAGATGTCCTCACTAAGATTGATTTATTTCTATTTAACTTCCAATTATTGAATGTTAATGATCTAATTGTAATTGTGATATTACTAATTTCAGGCAATTGATTGTCCGAGTAGTTCAATATTCGAGACTATATTGGGAGTGTTTATGATTTGAATGTGAATAAAGAAATTGAATGCTCAATTATTTGTTGAATGCCGGACTTTGATCCGATGAACTGTGAAAATTGAATGTGCTCATTGCTTGAAAGTGACTGATGATATATTATGTGAACTATTATACTCCACTACATGATGCATGTTCACATAAAGGAGTTGTGATTGGAGTAGCCAATGTGAAAAGAGCTCTAAGCTCAGTTATGCACATCAGAGCCTCAGGCTCAATATTTAATGAGCCCGGTATCTACAATAGATATGGGATAGTACTAAAATGAGCTCAGTATCCATAACAAAAACGAGATAGTGAAATCGACTGAGCGTCATAACAAAATAAAAATTGAACTCAGTCTCATATGCATCTGCATTTGTACATTATGATTCTAAATTATATGATTAAAATTCTATTTATGAAATTGTGATGATAAAGTGATATGCTACATTTGAGTAGTTGACGTTAATGTGGTTGATTAGGATATATATAAGATCTGAAAGATTATATGAAATATGTGACATTCATTATGTCTTATTGAGATGAGGAATGTTATGAGTTTGGTTATATGTGACATATTTTTGTATTTGATGTGAGTAAGTCCATCGATAATGGTTAGCTTACTAAGTTCGTAAAATTCATCAAAACTGCAATATGACTTTTTAGGTATGAGAGAGGAGACCTAGTTCCTAAGTTACTTTAGAAGAATGATTTTGGATTAAGAAATGGCTCAAAGGTCTATTAGCTAATGTCTAAGGAATAGTAGACTATTTTATGTAGTTTACTTATGTCATGTAGAACTTTTGTACAAAAGCTTGTAAACTTTCAAATGTTTTGGTAATATTTTAATGACTACAATGTAAATCATATTTGCAATAGAATGAAGGGTAGTAATTGTTTCTTAGTATTGTGTTATTCTTTATGATGCCATATAAGAGAACATAACTACTCTAACATGTTATTATCATAGGATATGTACTTGAATGTCCTATGGATGTTCTAGTATATACTCTATATAGTAGTGTGGTGTTACAATGACCTATCCACACATAGGCCCATCAATGTACATCAATGGACAAGTCCATCTTTCATGATCAAGCTCTCTCATGGTACAGTCTCGTCGCTCCATGACTAAGTATGTCACAATCTGAGTTAGTATAAATCCTCGCATAGTTTACATACCTTCGACTTGCCTCGCCAATGTCAAGTGCTTATGCATCTTTTCTCGCTCGCATGCCTTAGCGCATCCTCATAAGGTCTCACATACCTTTGTGCATTCTCGCACATCCTTGGGTCTCGCATGACTTAGCTCGCCAACTCCGCGCAACCTCGCATGCGAATCTCATGTCTTATTGAAAATTTTTGTCAATGCGAGTCTACGCGTATTGAATCTCGCCTACTCTCAAGATCCTTGCTCATACTTCCCGCATTCCTTACTTACTTCACAAGTTCCTCAGGTTTGCTAGCCAACTTGCAAGACTTCGCCTTGTTCCCTCGTCAACATGCCTTCCTCATGCCAACTTGCATGCCAAGCATCAACCAAGGCTTGCCAACACTGCTCGATCCCATAGTCTAGACTTAGGGGTCTAACACATGCCACTTAATTGATTTAGAAGCACTAACACCTGATACATACTCAATTATTGCGCTATACTTAAAGTTTAACATATATGCCTATGATGTTTTAGAATCAATTAAAAGAAAAAAGTGAGTATGAAGTATTAAAAGAAGAAAATATATAATACTCCAGTAATTTAATGCGCATAAAATTAAAAGAAAAGTATTAAAAGAAGAAAATATATTATACACTAGTAATTTAATGCTTATAAAATTAAAAGAACACACAAAAATATTTATTTCTTTCTACCATACTATAACATCGGATTTTATGTAAACAATTAAATGAGAAAAGGACTATTAAGAGTATAATTAAATGTTTAGACCCCATCAAACCATACTTCCTAATCATAAAGTTTATACTTTTTGGTTGGACAAGATCATCTCATCACAAAAATGCTTAGAACATCTCTTTCATTTTTTCTTTCTTAATTCTTATATTTGGTGTAAGTACCGATATGATGATATATGTAATATGAAAATTGCAAAATCCTAAACACAAGAATTCACACTATTATTAATAGAATAAAAGGATATCATTGGTTTACTACATTAGATGTCAAATATGGTTATTGGCAATTGAAATTACACGAAAAAATAAAACCATTAATAGGTTTTACATGTGCACCTCAAAAACATTATAATTTTGTAGGATGATTGATATTTGGTAATTCGCTTAAACTATTTTTTAAATTTATTCCAACTTGTGCTATATCGGTTAATAGTTAGTCGATATATGAACTTATAAAACCTATTACTGATAAAGATGAAGTTTCTTGAAAAACAGAACCTCACTAACATCCAACCAATTACTCCTCAACAAATCACTCAAATAGTTTTAACTATTAGTCCATCAAACAATCCAGCAGAACCTACTAGCCAAACAACTCATCCATTACCAAAACCCGACGCACCATTCTTTCAGAAAAAAGAAGATTTTTAAGAATCCAAAGTCTATGTTATTTTTAATTCTTCTTTTTCAACTGGTCTATAATTCCAACCATATTTTGATTTATTCTCTATTTTTGTTTTTCTCCATTGTGGCTAGTTTTAGGTTGTTCAACAGGTTTTGGATGTTCCATATATACTTCTTAATCTGATTCATATCCATAAATTATCCAACTATCTCAAATAACCTATGTACAAATTGGAATCAACAGTGACATGTATCCACCCATCTACGAACCACTAAAATATTATTTCAACTAGTACCTCATCAATTAGTTCAACCTACATTATGTTGAAGGTGTCTATCAGTTTTTTTTCCATATTGATAGGTTTTTCCAATGTTTTCATCTTTGAGTCTGATGGTTATTTTTCGAGGGCTTGTTTATAGTAGGGTTTTAGTGAAAGGTATTATCCTTTGGATTAAAACAAACTCCTGAAATTTATTAACAATTTATAGATAATAATTTTGAAGGATTAGAAGAATTTACATTAGCCTATATAGAATTAGTTAATGAATTAGTTAATATTAAAAGACAACTTCAAGAATTATCAAGTCATCTTAAGAATACCTTATAAGTGTTACTAAGCAATTATCTAAATTACTAGATAAACAAATTAATTCACGAAAAGGTGTCTATCAGTAATGCCTAAAGATTTCTCTTTCTTTTGCAAAGCATTCCTTGTAAGTTTTCACTACAAGGGTGAAACCCGCTGGGAACTCAGAAAGAATGTTTAAATTGGTTAAATAAATGATGTCGACTAATTCACTTTGAAAGAAGAGAAAAGTTATGAGTGCGTCTGTCTCTGGAAATATGGTAACTTTGGATCCATATCATCCATAGTTTTGGGGATAATATTAAAATGGAAATATGATAACATTGGGTCCATATCATAGTTTTGGGGATAATATTTTAAAAATTTTATTCTTCCTTCCAATCATTGAGTGCTTGAAAACAAAAGTCAGGCAAGTGTTTCCTTTTTGTGAATAGGATATTTCCTTTTAGTAGTATTAAAAGTGCTATTGATATATTTTACATTAGAGAGATATTTCTTTAAGTTCAGTAGTTGTGCTAGAAGGCAACCAGCCTATGTTGATTTTGGCTGGGAGTTGGGCTGAGCAAATGGATTACTAAAGACATATTCAAATATAAGAACACAGAAAAAATCACAATATATCCGCATTTGAAGTACTCAATGATTTTGGTTGGTTTTGGAAAGCTTGTAACCTGCTCAATTTTCTTGAACCCTGTGACAAACTCACTTTTGGAAAGCACTCAATGATTTTGGTTCCTCAAAGAGAATGATCCAAGGTTGCACTATATACTATCTTTGGTTAAATTTTTGAAATAACTCTACGGTGACATCGGATTATAGGTTATTTCACCCTGGAACATGAAATGTTTTAACAAAGTAAACTTTCTGAGAAATGTAAAGAGTTGAGGGAGTCTGATGTGCCTTTCAAACCACAATGTGAACTGGGGAATCAGATGTTCCCCGAATCCAATTACACCAACTTCATTTTCCGTACGAAATTACGCTTTAGATGTGCTAATGAATGATGAATTATAGATACATACGTTTCAATCCCAAATATGCACGGCAAGGTCAAATTTATGCAAAGATTAGTTGCAACTAATAAAATAATAACAGACGTCTACCTACTCAGATTAGTCATCCACTTCCCCTCTTATATCAGAGCCACTGTCCATAAGCATAGACAGGTTCCAAGAGAATCTTGGAGGAGTCAACAATTTCCTAATCTACCTTAATTCTCCAAGACAAGTCTTCCACATTCAGTAAACTGAGCCATCTTTTCTTTCCCCAAAGCGGGGATATTTGACCATACCATGTTAATGCTTATGATAAATGTTACAGTAAATAAATGTTAAAAGATAAAGACTCCAGAACACAATCTTTTCCAGCAGCAAGTCATTTTCTGTCTCATCAAATGGAAATCACACACCAAATGGAAAATTATCATACTTCCATTGACAATAGCTCAGTATTTCTTTGTTCTTGCCATCCAAGGTCATACTGATCTGATCACATCCAAGGTACAAAATGCTAACAATGTAGGAAAGCATTTTCATCTTTCTTATCACTACAGCTGCAAGCTTATAAATTATTGGAGAAAAGACAATACATGAACAGTGCAGCAGACAATGTCGAATCTACTACAAATTTGTCTGCATGGAAAGATCAATGCCTACCTAGAAAATTGCAGCAAACTCTAATGAAGTTTGAAATTAATTTCGAATTCATCTATCAGTTTCATTTCCATCTGGAGAATGTCACAAGAATAAGGAAGCGATCTATAGTTATAATCAAGCTATCCGTACAATTACTTTGTTCTTCTTCCCTGCAGATAGAAGGACTTTTCCGTCCACAATGTCTTCAGGTTCTATTCTCTTACTTTCAGTGTCCACTCTGCTATTGTTCAAATACAGCCCGCCTTGCTTTAACAGACGGCGGGCAGCTGACTTACTGTCAAACAAACCAGCAGAAACTGATAAATCAACAAGACTAAGATTGAGAACCTGATCATATGTGAAGGAGCAAGAGGGAACATCCCCTGCAATGCCCTTGATGGCTTTCCAATCCAACTTAGTCTGCGCTCCTGGTCTCAGCGCCTCAGTTGCTTTGAGAGCCTCGTTTAGCCCGTCTTCACCATGGACAAATCGAGTCACTTCTTCAGCCAGCTTTCGTTGCACTGTATTGGGAACATATCCAGGACTCTTCATTTGGTTCTCCAACTCATCTATCTCCTTCACGTCCAAAAACGTAAGCATCGTGAGAAACCTTATGACATCCGCATCTGGGACAGAGAAGAAGTACTGGTAGAACTTGTACGGTGACAACATAGATGGCGAAAGCCAAATGGCGCCATCCTCAGACTTGCCAAATTTGGTTCCATCACTCTTCAATAGAAGAGGGAATGTCAGGCCATAGGCTACATCTCCTTCAGGTTGGAGAATTTTTCGTATGAGTTCGGTGCCAGCAGTGATATTGCCCCACTGGTCACTTCCTCCAATCTGAACATTGACACTCTCATTCTGAAAAAGGTAAAGAAAATCGTAGCCCTGCAGTAACTGGTATGTGAATTCCGTATAACTCATTCCCTGTTCTGATTCAAGCCTCTTCTTGACACTCTTTTTGGCGATCATGGTGCCAATTCGAGCATACCTCCCAACTTGTTTCAGGAAATCCAGCAATCTAATTTCTTTCCACCAATCATAATTATTCATAACCACAAATGAAGAAGACAATAATGATGCTGATGTTGAGGTTGATGATAAGTTACAATTATTAGTGAAGATTCTACTGATGGTGCTGGTAATCCCAAGGGTGTTTTTCTCCAAAGTATTGACATCAAGCTCAGGCCTTTCAAGACTCTTGCCAGAAGGGTCTCCAATTCTAGCAGTAGCACCACCTATCAAAGCAACGACTTTATGGCCACATCTCTGAAACCAAGAGAGGACGATGATACCAAGGAGATTACCCAAGTGTAAGCTCTCTGCCGTAGGGTCGAAACCACAATAAACCCTAAGAGGATTGGTATTGTCATCAGAGTTGTAAAAGGAAGAAACAGACCTTAGATTGTCACTTGTGAGGGATTCAAGCAAGCCCCTTTTCTCAAGTATGTCGATCACATTGAGACGGCCAATAGTTTCCCGAGGACGAATGGTAGAGGTAGAGCCTTGCTGTTGCTGAGCAGAGTGTAGGCAACGGACAAAGAAGACATGATTTTTAGTTGAATTACATTGTTTAAGGAGACGTCGGGACTTCGACAAGGAAAAGAAGAAGCTTTTCTGGTGAGAAGAGCAGAGCACAGTCCTAGCAGCAACAGCCGCCATAGGAATCTGCCTCTTTCTGATGGGTGGTGGTAACACAACGCATTTCCCAATCTCTGAACGTCTCAATCTTTAGTTTTGGGCCACCCTCATGGTTCTTGAAGTCGCAGCTCAGAAGGTAAAGATTTTCTCAGACAAGTACAACTCTCTTCATCAAAGCCCAAAACCCCTGAACCGTATTCTATGGTCTTTTACTAAGTTCTATTTGTTTTTTAATTTGCTTTTGTCAAATAAAGTTTATTTATTATTATTTTACATAGATTAAAATTTTTTACTTTTCAGCCGTATGTAATTTCAATCCTCTACTCTACCGAACTTGGTGGTAGCAGATGTTAGAATCATTTTTTTAAAAATGTAATTTAACAATTAAATATTTACTTTAACTTACATTTATATTCCTATTAAACAACAATGAGAAATATGGTATAACAATTGTTTTCTAATTATGATTAATCAAATTCTTTATGGATAGTTCATTTCTAATCTATTTTTTAACTTACGGTTTAATTAGTACGAGCGAATAAAATCATATAATAAAATAAAAAATGGATATGATTGATGAATCCTTCTTTTTATTCATATATATATATATAGTGTAATCCTAAATCTTTAATGATCATTTTATACAATATTTGGTTTTATAAAACCAAGTGTTTAAGGAACTTTGCAATAGTAAAATATAAGATTTGTATTGATTAATTGAAGTTGAAAACGTTTAATTAATACATATTAAAAGAGTTTATTCAGTACATACTTAAGATGTTGCATTTGCTTTTTCTTACACAACAAACTAATATTTCCTATTACATCAAAAATTATGTGATTGATAATAATTTTATCCTGAATAAATTACTTATTAAAGAATTTATGAGGATTCTAATTAGTCAAAACAAAAGAATATTAACTAACCTTACTTTTTACTGCCAATTATGGGATTTGAACTTTAATTTCTAAGATGCAAACTAACAAAGATACTTGACTATAGTTGAATAAGATTCTTATTTTATGAATGAAACTAAGTGGAAATGATCCATATTATGATTATACATTCATACATAAGAAAACAATTACGGAAAACAAATTAACAAGTTGCAAAAATAAAAAATTAGTGAATTACCATATGTTGATTATAATAATTTATACTCAAGATAGAGTCTACTTCTTGTTATTGATAACAATTTCTTCTAAATCCACCACTCTTTGAGGGTAACCCTACTCATTATCATACTAAGCAATCACTTTAACTATATCATCTCTTATGATAATTGTGAGTGAAAAACCAATAGTTGAAGACACATTAATTGTTGCACTTGAAGCCTACCAAAATAATTAACCATTAGCATTTCTAAAGTGGAGCAATTTGCCTCAAAATTGCTAATTCTATCAAGTCACTATTAAAATTTTCAACCTAAACATGCCATATAAGATCAGCTGCCAACGTGGTAGTTGATATGTATTTAAATAATATTTTTATATGTCAATATTAATTAATAAATATTTATTTTCATATAATTAAAAATATGAAAATAGTTTTAATTTCCCCCCAAAATACCTAATCCGTCCGAAACCTTATTTCTTCGTTAACCTAATTTGGTACTCCGTCATTCTAATCTCTAGTCATGCTCCATCATTCTCTAGTCATGCTCTATCGTTCTATAGTCATTGTTCGTTATTTAATTTCTTGTCATTATCCAGTTTCAGGAGTCAAGGTCTCGTCATTCTCCATGTGGAAAGTTGAGATTCTATCAAATTTATGGAAAATAATGTTATCTTTCTGCCAAGTTTATGTAAACTTATTTAAACATTAACTATTCTGTATCTTAGTTAAACTCATTTTAATCATCCAATGTAAAAACTTTCTCTAATTAAGTTCTACTTATGTCATTTATTCTTACTATAATTGTGCCACTCACTACATCCTTAACAACCTCTCGTTCACACTCGAACTATGTTAATGCCCATCTTTAGCTAACTGTCCCACATCTTTGGTCAAACCATACATTATCCAGAACTCCTTGTCCTATAATTGGAAACCTATAATTCAATCAACTAGAACAATTGTTCAACACCACGAAAACTCCACACAATCAATCCTCTCCCCTTCCTCCCAAACCAGCTATTAATACTTCCATCATGACCACTGATTCTAAAAATCATATTCATAAACATATAAAAAAAAATTAACCATTAACCATCAATACCCCTAGAGTCAATTATCATGACACATTTAATTTGATTGTCAAATCTATCACAATTCACTGAAATTTCTTAATCATAATAATCTCACAAATTAATATATGCAAGTTGTGCAAGATTATCTGTGGTCTCAAACAAGCACCACATGCTTATTATTATGATATACAATAATTTTTATAGCCTTTGGGTTTAGTAACTCTCATTCAAATGCATCACTCTTTATCTTAAATAACAATGATAATTTAATGTCTTTTTGTTATGTTGATGACATAATTATTACTATTTATAATGCTGTTAGTTCACTAGCAACTGGAATCATTGATTTGACTTCGAGAACCATATCTTATAATAACATCATATTTAATATAAACTATTGTTCTAATTTTTCAAACACACCCATTTTTTCTAAGTTGTAGCCACTTTTTTAGAAATAGGTATGAGATAATTCAGGGCGAGGCCCTAAGGAAAGAGAACATTAATTAAAGGTTATAATTACTACTATTTTAACAATTTACTTCTCTCTCGTAAAGTATTTCACTATTCTACTTACTCATATATTTTTAATTTCTAGCCTTAAATTAAATGGTCTAGTAATTCCTATTTTTAGTTTGTAGATGATTAACCAATAGTAGCCACTCTATGGTCATCCTACATCACAAATGGAGGCATAATGAAGCAAAAAAAAAAGGCATAAAAAGTAGATTATGTAGAATTTTTATGATGGTTTTAAAGGGGATACAAGGGTTATGCATAAAAACTTCTCATCAAATTTTGACAATTAAAATACAAATTTAATTTTACTTTTTTCATACACTTCAAATCCCTTAATATGTAAAATCACACTTTTGTTCATAAAGTAGCCACTCCCTATATTATATGTATCAATTGAAATATTTAACAATTACAAATATGTATATTACTTAAGCTTTGTGTTTTAACTTTGATGCGTATAGTTATGAATGATTTCTAATTTTTCTTTATAGGATGACAGTAAATGGAAGAGTTAGTAAATGGCTATTTTATGGTGGACATTTTACTTATGAGGATACACTGAAGTATGTAAGACTCCTAAAATTTTTAATAATATGGATTAGGACTATGTTAGTTTAGAAGAGGTATGTTAAATAGGTGCTATTTTAGGATATACAAATATTGTTAATGCATGGTATTAAGGGGTTAGAAGAAGGTTTGAGGAGGTTAGAATCCAATTAGAGTGCAATTGATTTGTTTAAAATGTTAGATGTAATGGTATGGTCGACATATATCTAGATGTAGATGAACCAACACCATGCTTACCAATGTTAATATGGCATGATAATTGGCATAAAAATGAGGGTGATACCCAAATCACTACAATAAAACCCAATATTAGAACCAACCCATCTCAACAATGTTCTCCACAATTTTTAAAAAATTCATCTACGGACAAGTGGAAATCGACAACAAAAGGAAGTTAGAAGACAACCATACCTTCACCAATACCGTCGGAGAAGACGACTCCCAACATCGGAGATGCAGTAGGTCGACGGAGGGCGGACGACAAAGGCTGGCAGACGGGCAGAAGCGACAGCCGAAGAAGGAAGAAGAAGAGAAAGTCGCGTGGGAGAAGAAAATAAGGCTGCCTGCGTTTTAACTTAACCAAATTGGTTAAGAATGTTATTTAACTTGAGTGAAACGACGTTGTTTTGGTTTAAAATCAAAACGACGTTGTTTCGATAAAGTTAAACAACGTTCCTAACTTGACTGAAACGACGTCATTTTGGTTTTAAACAACATTCTTTAACTTGACCGAAATGATGTCGTTTTGGTTTTAAACTAATACGACATCGTTTTGGTCAAGTTAGGAACGTTCTTTAATTTGACCGAAACGACGTCGTTTTGATTTGGTTAAGTTAAACAACATTCTTAACTTAACCAAAACAACGTCGTTACGACGTCGTTTTGGTTAAGTTCAACAATGTTCTTAACTTCACCGAAACGACATCGTTTTGATTAAACAACGTCCTTAATAAATTCAAAACGATAGACTATTTTTTCGACAACAATACCGACAGACAACGTTTCCGTCGCCAAATAATTCCTTTTCCACGACAAATTTATCGACCGATTCACAAATTCCATAGCAATTTACGGACGGTTAATATTACATCGGTATATTTCTGTCGCAAATTTTGCCTGAATTTTTCCCTTCAAATATGGCAATGGATATTTTTGCCGTTGCTATATTGGTCAACTATAACGACGGTATTATGTTTTCCGTCACTAATTTCAAACGGTTATATTGCCGTCGGGAAGTTTCCATCGCTACTTGACTATTTTCTTGTAGTGAGTGGATATGGGTTGTAATTCTGATATAGGAGGTAGTGATGTTAAAATTAATGATGACCTGTGATTTTTATATAGGTTCTCAAGACAGAGTTGATTTAGATGGTTCAATGAGCAAATAAGGACATAATTCTTTAAAAAGCCTAAAATATAGGTATGGATATAGGGGAACAATTGGAGGAACTATCCCTCGAAGCTATCTTGTGTAATACTATATTATAAAGGAGTGGAAGACAACTACAACTGGCTCAAACTGTATATCCTGCCTCCTAAAATTATTAAGAGATTAAACTGTTAGATTGAGTTATATGAGTTAGTTCATTTAAGAATTTACGAGGTACATTTCATTCACATGCATAATATTCGTATACACATATGAATCATAATTTAGAAAACATTGCAAGATAGTATATACACTAAATTGACATAGCATTTAAATTAGTATTAGAGTCTAGTTTTTACATTTTTAAAAGTGTTATTACTATTTTCAAAAGGTTCATAAGCCTTAAGAATCAAGTCTGAGTGTCGAAGTCTTTTGTTGAGAACTTGAGTCTTAGATCGTTAAGTTGACATCCTTAACGATCTGATGATTTCGACCTTAGTGGGAGTAATTATCGACATTTCTTGGGGTGTTTGGGATATCAGATAAGCTAGGCGTAGTTTGATCTATTTTATTAAATAATGTCTTTTTCTTTGATTTTATAGAGATAGCATTATCCCATATGTTTGATAAGTCAAATAAGAATTTTGATGATGAAATTTCTTAAAGAGGGAGAGTTGTAATATCCTACCTCCGAAAATTGTTAAGATATTAAACAATTAGATTAAGTCACATGAGTTATTTCCTTTAAGAATTTACAAGGTGCATTTCATTCACATGCAGAACATTCGTATACATATATGAATCATGATTTAGAAAACATTGTAAGATAGTATATACACTCAATTGAAACATCCCACAGAAAATTCACAAGTAACTTTTATAAGGAGTTATTTAGAGATAGATGTGTTATAGTTAAGGGGAACAAAATAATATGGAACAAAGCCCTTATTGCAAAGGCTTCGTTCCTATTATTATTGGCGAAGTACTAGGTAGTGGAATTACCAAGCATCGGTATGTCCAAGATTCATTCGCTGGTGAAGCACTGGCAGCGGTGGCTGCCCTAAAATTTGGATATGACTCCTTGTTCAGAAGCATCGATTTGGAGGGGGACAACCTGACAGTCATCAAGAAATTGAAGGTGGGACAATCTGATAAATCCAAGATTAGCCCTATTATTAGTGATGGATTACAGATGGCAAAAAATTTCTTATCTTGCGACTTCTCACATGTTCGAAGGGAGGCAAATCGAGCAGCACATCTCATAGCTCGGGCTGGGATTCATTTGTCTGAAGATAGGTTTTTTATGGAAGAAGCCCCATCGGAAGCTGCTGCGGTGATTATTGCAGAGCAGCGCCGCCGTGAACCACCGTGAAGACTAGTTTTCTTTTTCAGATACCCAGATCTTACTATTTTCTGGGACCTTCGAATCATGATCAGCCGCTGAAGATCTCACCGTTACCGCCGTCCTTTGCTGGTCTTCAAGCTCGCTTCATGATCTAGCTTTCTGGCCGTGTTCGTTTAGTTTTCTTGGCACCTCTGCCTTCTGTTTTGCTTTTTGTGTGGTTCTGAACAGTTTCTTCATTTTGGTTGTTTCTTATCAATAAAGTCTGGCCAGATGGTATTAATATCCAAAAAAAAAATGCTAAAGCTTTATAGGGATTCTGAATCTCCAAATCGCTGAACTTCTCCATCAATTCTTTCTAGAACTGATCCTAAGACAATTTTTGGTTGTGAGCTTAATAATAGAATATAATAAAATATAATATTATTATATCATTTAAGAAAAGACTTTATAATAGAATGAAATGAAATAAGACGAAAGATGAAAGTTTCGTATTATATCTTATTCTATCCTAAATAGTAAAAATAAACAATATCCAATTTGAAAAGTTTAAGATGAAATGTAAAATAATACACTATATTATATTATAAACCTTTCATTCAAATAATATTTCATTATATTACATTATAAACTCTCCATCCCTCCCAACATTAACAATTTTATAATGTTACATCCATTTATGTTCTATTCCATTATAAATAATTTTACTTCATTATATTCCATTAAAAATTTTACGTCCAACTAAATATAGCCTAAGTGATGTTGAGTATATTTCCAATAAGGCTGTAAACCAATTAACGATGTGACTCATCGATGAGATACGATTTTTATGAGGTGTTTGATGTATCCAAAAATAGGTCATATTTTAAAAATTAGATTAGATATTGAACCGATTAAAGAAAATGTTAAAAATTTAAAAGTTTAATTGGTATTAAACTGTTATAAAATCAATATATAATAAATAAGAAGTAAAAATTATAAGAATAACAAATAATAAAATATAAAATAAAATAATTTATTGAAATAAAATACACTAATAATGTCTATTAACATATAATAAAATAATAATAAATCTAATAATTTAAAATAAGATTGAATCTAATATGAAAATAAAAATAAAAATAAATTTTTTTATTATCATTTATTTAAAGATTCATAAAAGTTGAAATATATGTAAAGAAGGTCAGTGGAAAGAAGTCTAATTTTATTCTAATTTTTTTTAAATGTCAAACATGTTTTTTACCGTTTAAACTAACATATATTAATTGATAATTCAATTTATTAAATAAATTTATTATAAAATAATAATTAATTTTAAATAATAATAATTTTAAATTTTAAATTTTAAATTAAAATATAAAAAAATAAATAAAAAACTTAAAAATTTATCTATTTTTCAGTGACATTGAATAAATTTAGTATCTTTTAAGGATAAAAAGAGTAATTTATTTTTAGCAATAATAATTTAAAACAAAAATTTCAAATAAACTATAAAGATATAAATAAAATATAAAATTTTAAAAGATATTTTATTAGTTAGATTGTATAATAGAATTAAAAACAAAAAACACTTCATTAAAACCTTCAAAGCTTTATGAAAATTTACCAACTTTTGTAACAGCGGATTTCTCCTTTGTGTACTAAAAAAAAAACCACAGACGTTCTAAAATAGAGAGCAAGGGCCCATATATTTAAATGAACTTATAGACAAGGACAGCATGCTGGCCCATATACTCAAAAGAACTAACTACCGGTTTTAAAAAGAGAACGATCCGCGTTTTTTTAAGAAATTGGCTGATTTTTTTATTTAACGATCAGTTTTTTTTATAAATATAAATGGAACCAAAATTCAGGCTAATTCGTATTTATTTCGATTAAATTGGTTAATTTGCTAGGGGGAACCGAAAACCCCGTGTCTTCTCTCCGCCCTTATAACTGTGTTTTGCTGAATTGGCGGGTGATCTGATCCGTACTGTCACAAGTGAAGGAGTTTCTTCCCTATGGTATGGGTCGCTTGTCTTGTTTTGTGATCCACCAAAGTATCAAGCGTCTAAAATCATCCATATCCTTGGAAAAGAATCCATAGTTTTCCTTTCAAGTGCACCACTTAACGTAACTCAGTCAATAAGGCATCGACCCTTCATTGTATAGCTTTTATCTTTCTCCCCCTTCTTGGTATCCTACAGGTCGGAAACAAAAACCTCACTCGGGCCTTTGTGGTAAACTTTTCTTCCACAAGAAGGCACCCAGCTCTCAGCTGAATATCCCTTAATTTGCTTCCTAAGAATAAAAAATTATGTTCTTTGGCCATAGCTGTAGATCTATGAGAATAGAAGATCTTATTTTAATGATTATTTGTTGTTAGTTAGAAGAAAAAAAAAGCAGTAGGATAAGAATAGAGAGGAAGCGCCAAAACAAAACATAGGGACGAAGAAGAAATTCCAGATAGCGTTCTGACTTTGCCGGAGCTTTGGTTGGGGAGAGGACCATATTCAAAACTTTGCACTGCACTTCTTCGTTGAGGCTCAAACTATTCAGGCTTGGGCTGAAATAGGCCTCTAAAGATTAAATATAATTGTTCAAATGATTTCCATTATTAATTACCCAAGCGAAAACAACGACAAGCTTTTCAATTCGATCGGTCTCTACTAGTTTTTAGATTGTTTTCCCTCGAGCCTTTTTCTTAATTCACTTCAGAATAATTCAACGAAGGGTTATATGTGTGGACTAGAAATGAAAATATTAAAAAATTAATATTTTCAATTGTTTAATGAATTCAATTGATAGCAATATGGATCCTAAACCTATATTGACATACTCTAGGAGGAAGAGAGAGAAGGGTCCGAATATGAATTCTAGGCCCATGCTGACATACTCTAGGAGATTCACTAAGGTAGGGAGGGGTGAGTCAGCAAACGGTTAGAGATGTTAGTTAGAAGAGAGAGAGAGAGCTATATGTAAGGATGAGGAGGATAGTACAGGGGGTATCTCTAGACTTGCATTGTATTCGGTTGATAGCTGAAAGGGCCATTAGTGGCTGGTAGCTTAGCTCTTGTGGAATATACTACGAGACTGTAGCTATATATCAATAAAAATATCTGATTCTCATCCATTTGCTTATCATTGGTGCTTTCATTGAGAGGACTGATGTATGCAAACGAGAATGGTATCACAGAAATGGGAAGTAATGGATGCTCGTATGATCGCAGTGGAGACGAAGTTGATGGACCATACGGTCCAATTGGGCAACTTACATAAGGGAGTCGACAAGCTCTCTAGAGCGTTGGCGGCGATGCACGCAGAAATGAGGGAGGGATTCCAACGTCAAGCTGCTCATCAAACACCGGAGGTTAGGTCGAGCTCGATAGAGCGTGGAAAATTGGTACAGAAAGGAGGAGGCAATGGCGTTACATCCATGGCGTCGGAAGAGTACCAGCTCTGAACCAAGCAGATAGAGCTCCCTCCATTCCAAGGTGAAGACCTGATTGGATGGGTCTCTCGTGCAAAGATGTATTTCGCCATTCAGGGGACTCCACCAGAGCTCCGTGTTTAGTTGGCGCAAATCTGTATGGAAGGCATGACATGGCATTGGTTTAAGGTTCTCCTAGCGTCGAAGCCCGAACTGGATTGGGAGGCCTTCAAGAGAGCCTTGTTCGACCGGTACGGGGATCACTTCAATGGGAATCCTTTTTCCCAGTTGAAATCATTAACGCAACATGGGACGGTGGACAAGTATGTGGAGACGTTCGAAATGTTGATGGCCCAAGTCCCACCCCTTCCGGAAGATTAGTACATGGGATTGTTCATCGTTGGGTTGCGAGAGGATATAAGGTTGGAGGTTCTGGCGCTGGATCCTTCCGCCCGATATCGTATGATAGCAGCAGCACGTGCGGTGGAACGTAAGCTCACACCATCGACCCACGTTAAACCAGTTGTGGGTTGGAGAACCGGGGGTGCTCCACGAGTCGGGCCTCCTAACCCGACTCCAGCTGGACGCGGGTGGGTCGGTACGCGACCCGGCACGGGTCGTTCTCAACCATCAGCAAATGGAGGCGCAACCCAGTGGGCACGCCAGGAAGGGGATCGACGACCAGGCTTGGAGAGACCGGTGGAGGCACGACCAAGAGGAACCAG
The DNA here is from genome assembly GCA_026546835.1 of Erythroxylum foetidum. Lineage (NCBI taxonomy): Eukaryota > Viridiplantae > Streptophyta > Magnoliopsida > Malpighiales > Erythroxylaceae > Erythroxylum > Erythroxylum foetidum. The sequence continues at coordinate 18,593,611 of JANZLF010000007.1, read as the reverse complement.
GAATTTGTCTTACCAGGGGTTGTTGGATCGGCGAGCTAAAGGACTGTGCTTCAAATGTGGGCAACATTTCAGTCCAAACCACGTCTGTCCAGATAGGCACCTGCGACTGTTGATTTGGGAGGGCAGTGAGGACGAAGATGGACTGTCGACTGGTTCTGGGGATAACGAGGAAGCCACCGTGGCTGAGGCCGAAGAGATGGTCTGCCAAATAGCGGAGTATGAGGAGATAGCGCAGACCAAGACTCTCAAAATCGAAGGAAATCTGGCTGGAGTTCCTATCTTGTTGCTCATTGATAGTGGGGCGAGTCACAATTATTTGTCGTATGATTTGGTGGCCACCTTGGGATTGGCAGTGACTCCAACCGAAACCTATGGGGTCAAGTTGGGCAATGGTACTAGATGCTCTTCACAGGGTCGGTGCAAAGGGCTGAAGGTGAAGGTGGGAAATGTGGAACTCATGATTGATGCATACATTCTTCAATTAGGAGGAATAGACCTGATTTTGGGAGGGGAGTAGCTGGAGACTTTGGAAGAGGTAAGGATGGACTTCAAGCAGAAAACTATCAGGTGGGGTTTTGAGCAGGGAAAGGAAGTGGTCATTTTGAGGGGGCAGGGCTGTGAGCATCCCCAACAACTTTCTGCCTTGCAAGGAGTGCTTCAGTCTATTGCCATGGATTCCCAGATTGGGCAGCAGAGAGGTGATGCTGATATGATCGACTTGGGGAGTAAGGCAACCCTACTTCCAGCTCAATTTCAAAAATTAACCTTAGTGTTGCAAGCCAACAGGCTGGTGTTTCAAGAACCGAAGGGGCTCCTCCCTTCGCGAAGTCATGACCACGCCATTAATCTGTTTTGTGGAACTAATCCGATTAGTGTAAGGCCTTATAGGTATGTTTATCATCATAAGGATGAGATCGAACATCAAGTAAGGGAATTGCTCACCATAGGAGTTATCCGAAATAGTACCAGTCCTTTCTCTAGTCCGGTCATTCTAGTTAAGAAGATGGATCATTTGTGGTGGATGTGTGTAGATTACCGAGCTTTAAACAAGGTAACAATTCCGGACAAGTTCCCAATTTCTACTATCAGTGAGCTTATTGATGAATGGCATGGTTCCAAGTATTTTTCTAAGATTGATTTGAAGATCGGGTTTCATTAAATCCGAATCAAGAATGAAGATATTCACAAGACCGCCTTCCAAACTCATGAAGGACACTATGAATACTTAGTCATGCCCTTTGGCCTTATGAATGCCCCATCCACATTTCAGTTCACCATGAATTCGATTTTTAGGCCACTTTTGAGGAAGGGTCTGTTGGTCTTTTTTGATGATATCTTGATTTATAGCAACAGTTGGCAGGAACACCTCAAACATTTGGCACAAGCCTTGCAACTCTTGATCGAGCATCACTTCTTTGCTAACCAAAAGAAATGCCTATTTGGACAGTAGTCTATTGAGTACTTGGGGCATGTTATATCGGCTGAAGGGGTTGCAATGGATCCCTCCAAGATCAAGAGTGTTAAGGATTGGCCGGTTCCAAAGAATGTAACAGGGGTTAGAGGATTCCTTGGACTAACGGGGTACTATAGGAAGTTTATCAAAGATTATGGAAAGATTGCTCGGTCCCTCACTGAACTCACTAAGAAAGATAATTTTTCTTGGGGACCTGAAGCTCAAAGAGCCTTTGAAGAGTTGAAGGATTGTTTAGTCTCTTTCCTGGTTCTCACCCTACCAGATTTTTCTAAGGAGTTTGTTGTGGAGTGTGATGCTTCGGGTTTTGGGTTGGGGGCTGTCCTTATGCAGGAGAACAAACCCATTGCCTATTTTAGCAAGGCCTTATCAGCCACAGCCAAGTCCAAGTCGGTATATGAGAAGGAAATTATGGCCTTAGTATTAGCCATTCAACATTGGAGGCACTATCTTTTGAGAAGAACATTTAAGGTGTATACTGATCATAAGACATTGAAGCATCTCCTACAGTAGAGGTTAAACACTCCTGATCAGTACCATTGGCTGTCCAAATTGATGGGTTTTCAATTTGAGGTCTTCTACAAACCAGGACCCGACAACAAGGCAGCAGATGCCTTGTCACGAGTACCAGTGGAACCAGAGTTTCATCATCTGGTTTCATGTCCCAACTGGGTGGATTCAGCTAAGCTGCAAGAGGAGTATCAAGGTGACCCCCGGCTGTCTAGCATTCGGCGGCAGCAGCTTACTTCTAACCCCTCAGCAGCATCTGATTTCCAACTTTCAGGGGGGTTAATATTTAAGGGCCACAGGTTGGTTTTACCCCAAAATTCCTCCTTCATTCCATAATTTTTGCATGAATTCCATTCCACTCCTATTGGATGACATTTCGGGTTTACTAAAACCTATAAAAGGATAGTTGGCTGCTTGTATTGGGTGAGAATGCGAAGGCGTAGTTGGCAGTTTGTGCAGGAGTGCGAAGTGTGTCAGAAACATAAGTATCAAAAACTTGCTCCAGCCGGGTTACTTCAACCTCTCCCTATTCCCAACTCAGTTTGGGAGGATATTTCGATGGACTTTATAACCGGATTGCCCAAAAGCCAAGGATTTGAAGTAATTATGGTAGTAGTGGACCGGTTGTCGAAGTATGCCCACTTCATCCCTCTCAAACATCCTTTCACAGCCAAGGGTGTGGCTGATTGTTTTATCAAGGAAGTGGTAAAACTCCATGGCATTCCAAAGTCTATTATGAGTGATCGAGATCTGTTGCACCTCCAAATGTGCAAGAGGAGCCCCATACGCAAGAGGCCACTAACAAGCATAGTCCAGCAACGCACGAGGAGCCCAAAGAGCAGGCCGATCTTAATGTAAGCTCCGACCCAACAGACGGAGACAACAAAAGGGAGGAATTCACGGAAGAAGATAGCCAAATTCCTCTTAGGCGTAGTACACGAGTAAGAAACATCCCAGCTAAGCTTAAGGATTAACGGCAACACGTGAGCGAGCAGTTATAGTAAGAGAATAGAATAACGGTTTAACCGCTTGTACAGCTGCGTACAGCTGAAGTGAAACCATACGAATATATTCTGGCTTGTAAAAGGGAAAGGATATGAAATGAAAAGGAAATTATAGAAAATAGTCTCTCTTCCCTACCAAATACTCCTCTGAACGACCCTCGTAACAAGATCCCATTTTTGTTAGTCGCTTTTGGCAGGAAATTTGGAAGATGCAGGGAACGGTTCTTCGCATGAGTACCTCCTATCATCCGGAGACGGATGGTCAAACCGAGGTGGTTAATAGGTGTCTTGAAACCTATCTCCGGTGTTTTGTATCTGAACAACCTAAGCAGTGGCATATTTGGCTTTCTTGGGCTGAATTTTGGTATAACACCTCATTTCATTCCGCCACTGCCACTACTCCTTTTGAGGTAATATATGGTCGACCCCCACCTAAGATTCCTCACTTCCTTATTAGGGAGTCACCTATTGATGCTGTTAATGGAGTGTTGATTGATAGGGATGAAGCCTTAAGACAGCTCAAATTCCACCTTGTTCGAGCTCAACAACGGATGAAATCCGCAGCTGATGGGAAACGCAGGGATGTCCATTTGGAGGTAGGCGATTGGGTCTATGTCAAGCTTAGACCCCACCGACAGACATCTTTGGCTAGGCGGATTTGTCCTAAACTTTCAGCCCGGTTTTATGGTCCTTTTCAAGTGTTATCTAAGGTGGGTGCTGTGGCCTACAAGCTAGCTCTCCCGGAAACTTCAAGAATTCATCCGGTGTTCCATATTTCTCAGCTTAAGAAGGTGATTGGGACTCATGTGCCTGAACCCACTTTCCCTTCTGGTTTAGAGGTAGATTCCACAGAACCATTAGCACCTGAAGCCATCCTTGCAGAGCGGACTGTTCAGAAAAATCAGGAGCAAACAGTTGAGTGGCTGGTTATGTGGAAGGGAAGACCTATTGAAGAGGCTACATGGACCGCAGCTACCCAAATCCAGCAGCAGTTTCCTTCATTCCGCATTGAGGACAAGGCAGATTTTGTAGGGGGTGGAATTGATAGCAATATGGGTCCTAAACCCATATTAATATACTCTAGGAGAAAGAGGGAGAAGGGTCCGAATATGAATCCTAGGCCCATGATTACATACTCTAGGAGATTCACTA
>JANZLF010000007.1:18511115-18521747 GCA_026546835.1 Erythroxylum foetidum | reverse complement strand
TTATAAATAATTGTAATGAATTACATTTGAGACATGAATACAATTTAAATTCTCATATATTTGGAGCTTTGTCCTCTTGCTACGGACTATTCGTACATTTACAAATTGAATGTTAGTGAATGCTACCAATTTGGTAACAGAGCCAACTTTTTCCCATCCACCATGGTGAACACTAGAGCTAACACCTCCACAAATGACCCTCCCCAGTCCCCTCGATACCAGTTCATAATCTATTTCTCAGCAACTCACTACAATAGCTTCCAAATTAAACACCATTGATGCTCTGGTAGCTGAAGTAGCTCTAAAGGCCAGTCAAACCCAATTAGCAGAAACCAACCAAGGGAAACACGATAAGACTAAAATAGCATAAAATATTTCAGGCTCTCGCCAGCATGACAAACCATTTTGGGTAGATGAAGATGATGGCACGGACATGGAGAACACGGGCAGTTGGCAGGGCTCAATGCAACACCCACACGTCAAGATGGAGTTTCCTAGATTTGAAGACGGCGACCTACCAGGTTGGATTTTGAAAGCTAAGAAATATTTCCGTTACTACCAGACCTCAGAAGAACTAAAAGTAAGGAAGACAAACCAAGGAGCTGATGTTTTGTACAGGAAGCCACAACATGCAGATTTTCTAGCATTAGCTCTTCCTATCTATATGGATTTCATGCACCTTTCTGAAGCATTAATGCAAGACCCATATACTCGATCCCTGATAGAAGAGCTTCAACGAGATCCAGGGTCCAAATCATATTTCTATCTTGCCAAAAAAGTTGTCTACCAAAACAAATTGGTCATTCCTGAAGACTCTGTTTTGTGCCAGAAAATATTAGTCGAATGTCATGATTCTTTGGCAGGTGGTCATAGAGGTTACCCCAAGACCCTCAAACGTGTCACAATTAGTTTTTTCTGTCATGCATGAAACAAGATGTGAAACACTATGTTCAGAATTGCATGATCTGTCAGCAAATAAATATCAAACTTTAGCTCTAGCTAACCTTCAACAACTACTACTAATTCCTAAATGTGTGTAGGAAGATATCTCTATGGACTTTATTCTAGGGCTTCAAAAACCTAGCGGATATGACACCCTCCTAGTGGTGGTGGATAGGTTCACAAAGTATAGCCACTTCCTTCTACTGCTGCACCCTTTTATAGACGAGAAGATGGCTGGTCTCTTTTGTAGAGAAATTGTTAGGTTACATGGTATTCCTCACTCCATTTGTCATATTAAGACGTCATTTTTCTTAGTGCGTTCTGGCAAGAGTTGTTCAGACTAAGCCAAACTCGCTTGTGAATGGGAACCTCTTATCATCCAAAATTCGATAGCCAAACTGAAGTAGTAAACCACTGTCTTGAAACCTATCTCAAATGCTTCGCACATGAACAACCATCTTCTTGGAGCAAATATGTTTCTTGGGCTGAATACTCCATCAACACGGGTTCGATACTTCAGCAGGAACTACACCATTCAAACTCCTATATGGCCAAGATCCTCCCATTCTTCATCCTTTTGTTCAAGGCGAAACTCACATTGCAGAATTGGAAGAACAATTACTAGCTCACGATGATATGCTAAAACTCCTAAAGGAACAGTTGTTAAAAGCTCCATCTCACGTGAAAGCTCATACCAATGCCAAACGTCGAGAAATTTCTTTTGAAGTAGGTGATGCAATTAATCTTCGTACTTAGCCATTCAGACTACATTCTTTAGGGAAACGAAGATATGAAAAATTATCCTCTCGTTGTTTTGAGCCTTATATTGTGAAACACCGTGTAAGACCTATGGCATATGAGTTAAATCTACATGACACTTCCAAAATCCATCTTAACTTTCATGTGTCCTTGTTACGACAAGCGTTAAGGCCAAGTTCCTACCATACCACCAGTTACCTTACCTATTGTAGAAGATTAAGAGATAGTTGTACAATCTGTCAACATCCTAGCCCACCGTTGGGTACTACAATTAGGTATTCCTACTCTAGAATTCCTACTCTAGAAGAAGCTTATCGGGAGAATTACGATCTAATGACTGGATAGTTTCCTAGCTTTCGCCTCGAGGACAAGGCAAGTTTCCCATAGGACTCCACCACCCTTGAGGACTTATCATCGAAGGAAGAAACATGAAAATGTTGAAGATGCTGAAGAAAGTTGAAGAAGCCAAGTGTCACATCTAAGGCGGTGAAAAGATTTAAGAATCATGTCAACAAATTTGAAGAGATTAACAAACTTGCAGATACTTGCTGATTTATTTCATTTACTTTTGCAATTAGTTATTTTCAGTTGCCATTGTTAGTTATAAATAATTGTAATGAATTACATTTGAGACATGAATACAATTTAAATTCTCATATATTTGGAGCTTTGTCCTCTCAATACTAGTGACTACTAACACCCCATGTCTGAAGAAATGCCATGCATTAAGAAGTGGGCTTGTTCATGAAGCTGAGAATATACCATCCTGCACACCACAAAAAAAAAAAAGAAATGTGAATGATTGTCAGGTTTCACTACTCCAATAGCTTATGAAGATTGCTCCAGTACTGGATGGTTACAGATTTTAACCGCCAAGTCCTATAACCACCTTAATTTTAGCATATTGTTTCCTCCCTGTTTGAAACCATTTACAATGCCTCAGTTTCCTCGGGTTGACACTTCTATTTGGTCTACACTTTTAAGAAAAGCAGCAAGCAAATCTCCTAAAATAATGCATCCTTTCCAGTCAACACATGCAATCATCAGAAAGAATCATCCTTTGCATTGATTTACCACCCGAATTAATGGAAATAGGCTGTTTTGATGATTGCAGGAACCTAGCTGCCCCTAGAACTCGGCTTTGCAGAAAGAAAGGGAACCTTGCTGCATTTGGATTAAGGAATTATAAAACAGATAGCCAACATATGCTTGGCAGCTTCTTCTGAATGAAGCGATTAATTTAGTTCCTTTATTGTGATCTGCGCAAGAGTTTTACAAAGATGTTCTTTCGAAAGCAAAAGCAAATAAAAGGGCACATAATATCTGTTCAACAAAAAAAAAAAAAAAAACTGGTTTAGCACGCAATACTCACATCTTTCACAACAAAATGGTCCTCAAAACTCAGCAATGGCAACAACCATCTCAATGCAAAGAGAGGCCAACCATGCTCCCCGTTAGCAGAGATACAATCATCTGCAGAGTGCAAATATTCTTGAAAAATACACATAAAGAAACTACGATAAATTAAAGCTAGATTTAGTTTAAACAGGACAGGAAAGCATAAAAAGCTTTTCTACCTGTAGCTTGTACAAATATTCTATGTGTGACAAAGGACTGCAATAAAAAGAAACAAGCAAGGTAAAAACATCCATAAAAAAAAAAAGGTTCAATAGAATTGCTTGATAAAATAGATATCATCATGTGGGATGGTCCCAAGCACGGTACTAACTCTAGGAATATGAAGATTTTTCATCAGAACCTGCTCAACAAAGTTGAAATTCCAAATATAAAATAAATCAAAATGTAAATTTTGATTACCAGAGATGAACAATTAATTGCTTCTTCTATTCTGTGCAACATTTTCTTACAAAATTTGATAGCTAATTTAAGGTTTAAGCATACACTGAAACTACCAAAATACTAGAATCTAGCTGTATTAATTGCAAACACCTTTATTTACCATAGTGAAAGTATTGCTGTTCTAGCACATACTTCAGTTAAAGAAGTTAATGCACTGATTCTTCGCTCTTTCAATTTTGTTTCTACCCGTGCAGATTGTTAGATTCCATAAATAGACCTGAGAATTCTAAACATAAGCCAGGATATGCTATCGGAATAAAACTCTGATTTATGTTTCCTTCTCGGTGTGCATACATTACTCCCCATCATAGTGTATATATCTTCCTTTTCAGTGTACAGCTAATAGGCCCTACCAGTGTTATAAATAGAGCCATATCTAGCACAATTTTGACAATTAGAATCCAAGCATTCATCTTAAATATTCTCTGTTCACTAATTATTGATTCCACAGATTGATAATACTAATATCAGACAATGACTTTTTGATAACAGCGTCCTCTTATAATACATACTGACCTTTTGAAAAATTATATAGGAAGGTTGGGAAATTGCAGAAAACAGATACAATTGAAAGATTTCTTATTAACTAGGTTTCAGCAGGCTAATACAAATTACCAATAATATGCAAATATGGGACACCCTATAGGATATCCAAGACATAATCCTTTGTAGTTAACCAAAGAAAAATAGATATTCCTTTATAGGATGAAAAGATAATAATACTCTCTCACAAACAGAATGACAACACTTGATGGACATACAAATATTATATACTTACACAAACCTAATAAACAAGTACCTGCCAAATAGAAGGCATATATTCACGGTATGGCAGCTGCTGCTTATCATTTGTTATGTTAGATGAAACTGAGGTATCTACTGAAAGTGACCTTTTGTGATATCTGTTGAAAAAGAATCAGCAACTCAAAATCTTTAAGTGTTTGATTAGGGAAACAAAATTGGAACAGGATGCTGAATGGAACAGCAATTGTTTATGCACAGCAACTAACTAGGTTGATCATATATTATTTTGAAAAGCCCACTCATGAAGGCACAGACAAAACAGATCCAGAAACAAGTTGTTGGGTGAAGATGATCATATAGCATTCAAGGTTTTGATATACGACAAAAAGCAACTCAAGTCAAAAGCTTAAGCTGTTGAGTGAGGCCTCAATAATAGATCATATAGTATTCCAACATAACCAAATTAAATGCAAGTGCCGTGCACAATTATACTCAAATTACCCACCTTCGATCATGAACAAAGAGATGAACATCATGGATGAAGTGAAATCTATAGTTCCATGACCTAACTGCTACATATATAAATGCAGTCAATCACCTAGGAACAGAAGATTAGGATAGTGCATAAATCATAAGAACACTCTTCAACCTTGTATAACATTTGGAAAAAACCAGTCCATGGAAGTATAGACTCCAAGTACGAGAAGCTCTTTAAAGCATGATAAAATATGTACTGATACACAGTGTAATTGGTCATGTACTCAAAGATACAGTACATCCATTGACCAATAAAAAAGTAATCATATTAATGATTGTACAGCACCCACGTCACATTATTTTTCTTTTTTGTGATCTTTTGATAGTATAGTAACTGACCACTAATATGCTGACGTTTGGAGCTCAGATACTTACTTTTTACTGTCATTTGCTGCATATATATCCCCCATAATGGTTGCTTTTGTAGTGACAACAAGAAAAGGATGCAGCAGAAGAAGCTTTTTGATCTCCTGAACAACATTTGCAAACACATTTTGTAGAGAAAGGCCCTTCCTACACATTAAGCACATAATACGTCAATAACAGATTCAACTAACATGGTAAGATATTTGGATAATCATTCTGTGTGCATTTGCAAGCATAGTATCAGAATTGAATATCTGATTATCATGCTTTAAGTAGGAGTGTTAAGATTTTCTACCTAATCCATTCTTAATTGTTATCCAATAACTTAAAGGTTGAATGGCTGGTCTTTCCACGTGTCATTCAACCTTTTATAACAAAGAGCTCCAAAGTATATAAACAACGGTACTATAATCTTTTGTTAAGATTGGATTTCAGTAACAGCATAAGAGATGCAGACCTTTGCTTTATTCACACTTTCGGCCCAACAGGTTTAAACATGTAAAAAGACATTTTAGAATTGTATACAATCCATTATTTTAACGGAGAACAATAGTATGACATAAACTACATGTACGGCTCAATATGGTGCTAAAAGGTAAGCAAAGGAGACGAAGAGGTCCCAAACTGAATCGAGACAATAAAATGAAGTTTGATCAACATGCATGTTTACATTTTTAACTTTGATTGGTAGCTGTTATAGTCATTAAACAACCAGAATCAGACTTGGCCGGTAAAGTAGTACCTTTGAAAGTTTACCAACGAAGGCAACAGAAGCAGAAGAAGGAATGAGGAATAGTTTATGGCTGTCTTTAGTTTATATATTTTGTATTAGTTACTGCCATGTGTAGCAGGGCAGTTATTATGTTTGAAAATTTTATTGTGTGTTTAAATCTGAAATTGCTACTTTTTAGGAGGGATAGTTTTTGGCAGTTCTATCTGTAAACTTTAAAGGCAATTTGTGACAGCAATAAGAAGTTAAGGAGTATTTCAGAAAAGTTCTTGAGTACTTTTACTCTTGGAGCTCGTTGGGTTCTCTCTAATGAGCAACACAACTTATCATATTGTAGAAGAAGTCATAAAGAAAGGAAAACTCAGAAATCTGCTGAACTACAGCCAAAATTCAGTCTTACGAGGCCTATAGCCAGATCTAGGGGGACTTGATCATACCACTTGCTGTTTCTGACAAACTGCACATTATTACAGTTGAAAATGGGACATGCATAGGCCAATTGCAATGAACCAAGGGTAATGTTGTGCAACTTAATACCAGCCACATTGTTTACACGAACCATGCACTTAGAGCTATCATTTAAAATTTTCTAACTAAATTATTTACCAACATAGCAAAGGTCTGTTATTAGTGTTGGCTTGCTTTTCCCTATTATTATAATAAAGATGGGCTGAACCTAGATAATAATATATCTTTATCACGTTTAGGGGTTTAAATATCCTATACGGGAATTGTGTATTTGTCCTATTTTAGAATATTAGTAATATATTCTACTTCCCTACTATTTTAAGTAGATGAGATGGAACTAGTTAATAAATGATTCTTGCTCATTCAGCAGTAAATTCAACAAAACTCTATATTCACATAAGCAAAACCTTAGAAAAAAAAGACCTGTTATATGGTCTGAACAGTTCATGCTGTGTTACTGTTCATGATGAACCATATCATAGTATTATTAACACTGACATAGAGAATTATTTGTTTTGGTTCATTTTGAAGATATTTGTTATATAAATTGATCAAGTGATCAACCCAAAGAACAATTTCAATAGCGACAACTTGAGAAATTGGATGTATGTCTTGGAAACTCATCCCAAGCAAGAGAGTCTTATAGTGAGGGTTGCAAATCCAGATGAATGGATGAGTTGTTTTTGTTTATTTTTTTTAATGTTGATTAGGGGTAACTGTCATAACGTTATTGGACTTTATTTTTTATCAATTTGAAGAATTCCAGTTCTTTTCCTCAGGTTTTATGATTTTGACAGGATACCGAAGTAGCTTCACATAGAAATTATTTTTAACAAGTTTAGGCAATTATAATACTTAAATACTCCAACTTCGCATTATCTTGTTAAGCATCTTATACTATCTTGTTAAGCATCCTATGTAGAAGTACTATTTAGGGATCCCACATTGAAAACTTTTATGTATTATAATAGTAGCTTTATCTTACGTTGCCCTATAAATAATTGGGCTGAAACCTAGTTAATCAAAGAATTTATTCCACTCATTCTTTCTCTCTTTTAAAACGCATTCCTTAATTGAGTGTCAAATTTAGCTATCCAAAATGTCCAAGTTTCTTGTTCAATATGCAACCCTATCCCAAGGCAAGAAGGGAAAGCACTAAAAATGTACTTGTCATCACTTGTGGCTCGTGCATATGTGGGAAAACATTATTATTTTAGAATTTTTGTATCTTTCTAGAAAGTTAAGACATCCTATGATCATGGATCTGATTATTTTTGTTTGTTTTTTAGTTACTAAGGTAACTTGTATATAATTGACCCTCTTGTACACTTGTAAACAAGCAATTTAAAAAATATTCTCTCAAATATCAAGTCCTATCATGGCATCAAAGCTGTAAGGCTTTGAATTCCTAAGAAAAATCAATCTAAGTGTATAGCTTTCATTGTTGATAGACTTGTGATTTTTATTAGCCTTCATTGCCAATGATTTTTTTCTTTAAGCAATTAGTCTTAATTGCCTAACGATCATTTTTTTTCATGGAAATGTCGGTGATAGTAGAAGCAACCACTATACCACATTCAGAGGAGACTATTCAATATCAACATCTCGAAGAATTACAAAATATCCAAACTACATATAAGTTGAATGGAAAAAATTAGCACAAATGGTCTCAACTCATTCACGCCATATTAAAAATGAATGGGAAGTTCAATTATCTCATGAATATGGGGCCAAAACGATTATTAGGTTAAAGTAAGGGATGAAGAAGATCCTATGATTATACCGTGGCTATGGGACTCTATGAAACCAGAGATTAGCGACAAATGTATGTCTTGGCCACTGCTAAGGATATTAAGGGTGCACTCTAATATAAGTATCCAAGACTATAAAAGCGAATTAAGTGAACAAGGTCAAGGTAAAGACTATAACTGCAAAATAAGGGAGTAGGATGGTTACTGAATATGCCAATCAATTGAAAATCCTTGTGACAAGAGCTTGACCACTACAAGGTTTTGAAAACTAGATGTACTGAGGATGCGTTTTGACCAAATGAGAATCCAAATTCTTGGAAAGCATAAAGTTCCATGTTTTAATGAGATTGTGGCCTTAGTTTGTGAATAGGAAAATAGAAAAAACATGATGCTTGAACCATAAAATATAGACAACTCAGCTATGGTGTGAAAAATCCCAGAACTGTGATAACCCATGGTATACTTATTGTAAGAAGGCATCGTACATGTAAGAAAGTGATGGGAACTTTGTAGAAAACCTCCAAGCCGAGAGTGGGATAAAGAGGAGATTAACCGAGAAGATGGTCAGGCCATATTACTACAATTATACAAAATGAACACCTTAAAAGTTAGGTGGTTGTAACCAAAAAGAGGTCGAGAGGGCAAGATCTTTTATTGACAACCTTGATCAAACCTTCAAGTACTTTTTTGGCATATTCAGTTGAGTGTCCACTCTTTATTGGATTAAATGTGTTGGGAACAACTTTTTCCAACTCATGGATTATGGATTCAGAAACTACTGGTCATATGACCTACTCACCAAACCCTTTCCTTTAACATACTCCCAATATCCAAATGGTAGAAAGATAGTCACAGGTGATGGTTTATTAACCACCATAGCAGGCATAGGAGATATAAAGACCAATCTATTACTGACCTTAAAAAAAGTTTTCCATATCTCTAAATTTCTACAAACCAAATATCTATCAACAATCTCACTCAAAATTTGAATTGCTATATGATTTTCAATCATAATTATCGTGTGTTTTAAGACAAGGATTTGGAGAAGATGATTGAATATGTTAAGAGTACAGGATTGCCTTTACTCCATTAAAGAATTGAACCTATCAAGCAAGATTAAGGGCAATTTATCTCACTCCTTTCTTTTAGAATCATTTTCATTTAATAAAGAGAAAATCTAGCTCCACCATCACCAGCCTAGACATTCATCCTTTAGAGTCTTTAAATTTTGTTTCTTTTTCTATTTAAGGTTCTCAATGTTGACTATTTTTATTATGAAGTGTGTAACACCAACAAGTATCTTTTTCAATTAGTAATCAAAGAAGTTCTATCCCTTTTACCTCATCCACATGATATTTGGGGTCCTCTATTATTGCTAATGTTTCTAAGGGAAAATGGTTTATTTCTTTTATTGATGATTGCATTCGTGTCACATGGATATTTTTACTCAAACACAAACCTAATCTTAGTACTGTCCACCCAAAATTTTGTTCCATGATTAAAAATTAATTTGGGGTCAATATCAAAAGGTTTAGTCTGTTAATGTTAGGGAGTATTTCAATCAAATCATAAATCCATACTTTCTAAAAGAAGGAAATTGTACATGAGTCATCTTGTGGTAATACTTCACAACAAAATGGGGCTAGAATGGTCACTTCTTTGAATCAACTCGAAATGTATAAAATCCTTTTGAGGGGAAGTAACACTTACACCTATTTATCTTATTAACCACTTGCCTTCAAGAGTATTCCATTTTAATAGTCCAATGGAAATCCTCTCAATATTTTATCATGATTTACAAACTACAAATAAACCATTTCTAGGGTAGTTGGGTGAGTCTCATTTGTTCGTGTTCACAGCCAAAATCATGAAAAGTTAAATCCAAGGGTACTGAAGAGGCCTTTCTATGCTATTCTTCAACTAAAAAGGGTATAAGTATTACCACCTTCTGTCAAAAAAAAAAAAGGGACTTAGCAGATGTTACTTTCAATGAACACGGGTCTTATTTAACCACTCCTTATTTTCAAGGGAGAATTCAACAATAAAAGATGAGGATAAGGGGATCACAGGGATGCGCCATCTTCCTCTAATCCTATATATGAACTTAGACATTAAAATTAACAAGAAAAAGCAAATTCTACCCTTAAAATGTGGGATTCAACAAGGTGTATTAACGAAAAAGACAGGAATTCCTAAATTATGCAAGCCCAATATTTCAACTCGAATCCTGAGAATAAGGTAACAATTTCTAAAGCATAGTGAAACTAAATCTCAATTGAACAATAATAATTAAGATCTTTCCATTACTATTAGAAAAGGGATTATGAAATATGCCAAACGCACACTATACACACACTATATCCTCTCTCCCGGTGTTGGGTATCCGGCAGGTCGGACCAATGTTAGAAACTCTAGCTTAAAGGCTAGAGATAAGTATATTATTGAAAGAGAAATCAATGATCGATCGGCTACTAC
>JANZLF010000007.1:18470426-18494893 GCA_026546835.1 Erythroxylum foetidum | reverse complement strand
GCACAGAGATTAAACAAACATAAGAAATTCACGAAAACATTTAAACCACGAAAGTCTCACGAATTACATGTATCAAACATCAAGTACCTTGTCTAGATTAAAAACTTAGCCACACATAATTCTAATCTCTAACAATTAATACTGAAATTAACAAGTTAAAAATTAAAATTCAACCTTGCCTAAGCTGCTTCACGCCTACTGTTGTAATAAAACCAGAAATCTGTAAAAAGCTTTGACTTTCTCTAAGCTGTCGCAGTCTCCACCTCGTTGCTGCTACCGTCACACCCTTTCAAAGTTGCCTTCCGTATGAGACAATTCAAGCAAGTCTCAAAACTCTCCAAAGGTAGCTGCTGTCGCAATCTTTGACTATTCTTCTCTCCAAGTTCCAAAGCTTCTTCACGCTGACACCTTTTTTCTTGTCTCTCTCAATAGTTTCTTCAAGCTCTCCTTTTTTCCAAGGCTGCCGTCACCCTCCTTCCCAAGTTGCTGTCCACGCCTCTCCCCAAAACTCCTAGGTCTTTTGTTTTTTCTTAAATGAATTGGGCCCCTCCTCAAAGTTGTCGTAGTCCTCTTCTCCATGTTTTTCCCTTAGGTTTTTGTGCCCTTCCTCAAGTGAAGTGGGCCCTCTTGTCTTTAATTCCATGCAGCCCATCTTTCTCCTTCAGTTGCCTTGTAGCTGCTGGCTCAATTTGCATTGATGTTTATTTTCTGCCTCTGGTGTTGCCGCGTGTCTCCTATTTCATTTCTTACGTGTTGCCTTCACAGCCCATTTAATTTGCTGCACTTTATTCCTTAAATCCCTCACTGTTTTACGTCAGTTTTCCTCCACTTGATTTAATTTTCTCTCCTTGTGCATATTTAATTTGCGTCATTCCTAACTTCACATGAATACTGTTGCGTGACTTCCTCTTGCGTCGTCGTTTGCTTAACTTTCACATGGCCAGATTTCAAATTAGCCAATTTCACTCCAAATTACGTCACCTAGAACATGCAAAGACAAAAATTACCGTAGCAACACAAGCAAAGCATCACAAAAACCTACTAAAAGAACATGAAACAAAAAGAATTAATATGACAAAAATGCAAGTTATCATACCTAAAGGTATGTGGTAGATAAGTATATGCAATTAAAGAAAATACTTCTCCTAATATGTGGCATCGACGATTGAGGCATGTGAGTGAAAAAAGGATTAGACATACCTAAAGTTATGTGGTGAAGAAGTGTATGCAGTTAAAGAAAATACTTCTCCTAATATATGGCATTGACGATTTGGGTATGTGACTGAAAAAAGGATCAAGTTTTTGGTTGTTAAATCTCTTATTTTGGTAAATAATTCCATTCCTATTGATCTATGTGAGCATCATTTGATAGGAAAACAATAAAAAGCCTCTTTCAGTAAGAGATTTATGAGGAAAATCGCCAAGCTAGAGTTGATATACTCAAATGTTTGTGATCCCATTCAAGAGGAATCATTAGGAGGAAACAAATACTTTGTTACCTTTATTGGTTATGTAACTTTGAAAATTTTGGTCTATATGTTGAAGATAAAGAGATAAGTCTTTGAAGTTTTTTGAAAATTTCATGCCATGATAAAAAAGGAAGTAGAGAAAAAGTTAAAGTTTCTTAGAACAGGTAATGGAGGAGAATACACCTATAAGGAGTCTTAGAATTATTGCGTGAGGCATGATATGAGACATAAAAAAATGAAACTCTATACTCTACAATGTAATAATGTTGTCAAGAGAATGAATAGAAAAATAATGGAGAAGGTTCAATGTATATTTAAAATGTCTAAGCTTTCAAAGATTTTTGGGGTGAAGCAGTGAGAATGGTTGTTTACTCGACTAATTGAACACAAACAGTCCCTTAGAGAATATAGATAGAAAAAGACCCCTCTTATTTGCACTTGAAGGTATTCAAATGTAAAGTGTTTAAACATATATAAAAAAAGTAGAAACTGGAACTTGACTTGAAGATAGTTCCTTGCATATTTGTCAATTATGGTGATAAATAGTTTAGATTTAAAATCTATGATCTAAAAAAGTAGAAAGTTGTTAAAAATAGAGACGTAGCATTCCATGAGCATGAGATGAGTGCTAATCTTATTAAAGAAAGTAAGACTACACTTAGTAGTTCATCCTGTGGTGCCATTATTGCTTCTCCTATTTTGAATTCTATTAAACAGCCTACAAATGAAGGATATAAGTTATATAAACAGGCACTTGATGTTAGTAATTAAGTACAACTTGATAGTGATAAGTTATATGAGTCACATCTAGATGATGGTGAAGATAAGGCTTATGAGAATGATGAGTAGGGGAGAAACAAGGTTCAGTAGTGGAAGATGTTCAATTTTGAAGGTCGAATAAAGAGAAAATGCCTTCTACAAGATACTCGAGTACATAATACCTTCTAATTATTACTAAGAGGGAGCCTAAAAATGTGAAATGAGTAAATTCATATGAAGATAAAGATCTTTGATTGGAAGCTATGCAAGAGTAAATGAATTTCGTGAAAAAAAATGAAACCTATGAGCTGGTGAAACTTCCAAAGGGTAAGAAGAAATTAAAGAATAAATAAATTTTCAAGATAAAGAAGGATAGTGACAAGTTGGTGAAACATAAGGCAAGATTAGTAATGAAAGGATTCAGTCAAAAGAAGGGCATTAACTTTGATGAAATTTTCTCACCAATGGTTAAGATGTGAAGATTGGACGTAAAAATCGCCTTCTTCCATGAAGATTTGGAAGAGGAGATCTATATGGAATAACAGGAAGGATTTAAGGCTCAGGGTAAAAGGAATCTAGTGTATAAGTTGAAAAAGAGCTAGTATAAGCTAAAATAGGCACTAAGATAATGGCATCAGAAGTTTGATTTGTTTACAATAGGAAATGACTATAAACGAACTTTTGTTGATCTTGTGTGTATTTTAAGAAATTTACAATAGAAACTTCATTATTCTTCTTTTATATGTTGATGACATGTTGATTGTGGGATAAGATATTGGGATAATATGTAAACTAAAAGAGGACGTGTGCAAATCCTTTGACACAAAAGATTTGGGCTCTAGAAAGCATATTTTGGGCATAAAAATAACTTGGGACAATAAAAAAGAAAACTATGATTGTCACAAGAGACATACATTGAACTAGTGTTAGAAATATTCATAAAGATTGTCAAGCCAACTAGCATGCCACTAAGACCTCACTTTAAGTTGAGCAAGCGTGTCTACTCTTTAGTTAAAAAGGATAAAGATGATATATCTTCTATTCCATACTTATATTTTATTGGTTTCTTGATGTATGCAATGGTATGTACAAGGGTAAATATATCACAAGTTATTGGTTAGTGAGTAGGTACTATCCAATCTAGGGAAATTTTACTAGGAAGCTATGAAATGAATCTTATGATACTTCTAGGCCTCTTTAAATGGAGCTTGTGTTCCAACGATAAGGAGCCAATTCTTGAGCGATATATAGATGCACATATGGTTGGAGATTTTGATAATAAGAAATCCACTTTAGGCTATTTTTTCAAAGTCATATAAGGAGCAATTTTTTAGCAATCTAGGCTGCAAACGTGTGTAACTTTATCCATAACTAAAGTAGAGTATGTAACTATTGTGGAAGCAGGTAAAGAGATTCTTTAGTTGAAATGTAACTTCAAGAGTTATATATGAAGCAAGATGATTATATGGTATTTTGTGTCAGTCAAAGCACTATGGTTTGAACAAGAATACTATGTATCATTCTTGCACCAAGCACATCAATGTTAAGTATTATGGGTTAAGATTCGTGATTAAGGAACAACACTTACATTTGAAGAAAATTCACACATATAAGAACAATGTTTATATGTTAACAAAAGGTGGTTCTTGATAGCATAGATGAGCTTTGTAGTAAGCTTGCTAAGATGAATCTCAAATAATCATTAAGGTGATTTGAGTCTCCTCCAAAATAGGCTAGAGGGATAGATTGTTGAGTATTCAACCCTATTCGGAGACAAAGGTGAGTTTCAACAATCTTGCATATTATTAATGAATGAGTAAAGTCAAGATGGATAATAGTTTATTTGAAGTCATTCTTGAGAAACACAACTGTGTAGAGTGGGCCCATATATTTGACTTACACAATTATGTGTGAAATCAGTGTAAGAGATTGTGGACATGTACAAGATAGATGATGACTTGTATGGTTGTGTAAGATTAGACACATCGTATCCCTGTCATATAGGCCGTTTGTTAAGATTGTGTAGGTAACTGCAAACGTGTATGAGTAGATGGTATAAGTTGAAGACATACACATTTGTGTCCCAAGGATACAAAACTGTGTAAGTAGGTAGTGTGACTAATTTAGACTGTATATATTCGCAATTCCTTGAAATATGGTTTGGACATAGTCACCTACACGACTGTGTAAGTAACCATGTCTAGTTACGAAACCCTATTTTTTTAGTATAAAAGGAAAAAATGATGGGATTTATCGATGTGAGTGAAAATAATACACAAAGAAAAAGAAAGAGAGTGAGAATGAGTTGAGAAGTTCTTCTCATTCTATAATTGGTAGTTTTTACAACAAGTGGTCTTTTTCGAGTGTTTGTTTCAAGATTAGATTGATAATGTTGTTCATTTAGAGTATCAATTTGTACTCCATACTGAAACTTAATGGGATAACTTGTAACTATTTTGTGGTATAGTTCCGAATAAGAGTCAATAACTTACAACCTTTGAACTCTTGCAAGGTGCTACTTGAATTAGTAGATTTGTTTGTCAGTTTGACTTATAGTTTTTCACCTTATACTGGAAAGTTTTTAGGTATATCTATTGTTCGATTTATTTTTTGTCACATATATTGTTTGATTGTTTGTTTTCAAGATTGAGTCTTTTGAAAGTAGTTGATTGTTTTTGATTGATACGGTGGGAGTTATGATTAGAGCCCAACACTTAGTAACTTAATCAATTTTCATAACTGTTTAATGTTTGAGTTCTAAAACAAAACAACTATAGAGTTGAACAATGATCTTGGCCCACTCTTTTATATGAATATGAGAATGGGATATCATAGTGCTAGGAGAAAATTACAACCAAGCAATTCAGGTTTTCTTTCCAATCTTTTTTTTTCAAGATTAAAACAAAAAATTATTGTATGTCAAGTCTCGGTTAAATGGGCTATGATTAGGCAAGCACTAGTCATCATGTCTATCAGCTAGCTATGCCAAGAAATCAATTTTACAGTGAGCAGGAAAGAGAAAAGAGAGAGAAAGAGAAGAAAGCAACCCCATTCCCCATGCAACTTGAATGGCTTGGAACCATATGGAATCAACTTTTACCTGGAACTAGAGTTTAACATCAGGAGAAGCAGTACTCTGGAGTTGGACTCGTGGAAGTGGAAGCACATTGTTGGATGAAACCAAGTTACTGATCAACTAGGATTTAGGATCCTGTGAGTTGAAGCAATCAATCTAATATCGTTATCATGCTTTTTCCGGGACCCACCATTAACAAGAACACAATAATTAAAGCTCCGGCACATGAGACGGCTCTGAGTGAGTTATCATGACATGGAAGAAACTTCAAAACAAGATTTGACCTTTTTCTTTTCCAGCATCAATTTATGAATCTGGATTGAGATCAATCTGCAGAAACTTGTAGTACTAATTACTTTTTTGGGTTTAATGTATAGGCGTTTAATCTGGGAATTAGTGTAGTAGTACATTGAGAAAGGGATGCAAAGAGAAATAACCAAGTTGGCAAATGGTCGTGACATTCTTAAGGCTTTCATTTACATTCAATATTGGTAATCAGTTTTAGGAGGTTTTGCATAAGATATGGTGGAAGTTAAGGCCTTTATAACTCAATTGTGAGGCTTTTTTGATGAATGAAGTAGCTGCTGACTTTAGCAAATTTTGTAACGGACACACTAGCTAGAAGCGATACACCTTAGTGCATTGACAGTGACATGCTACAATACTCAGTATGAAGGTGTCGAAAGAACAATAGAATTCGGAAGACGCACTGCAGTCAGCTTAATGGAATAACTTGACCAGAACGAGTCCCTTAAAACCAGGTGGACAGTTGACTTTTAAACACTACCAACCAACTAAACCTGAGCAGCAAACTCTAAAGAAGCCGTCTTGCAGTGAACCTGGCACTCGTCATAGACCTCATATCATGGAAGCTGATGAAATGATGTACAAGGAAACGTCATCTTCCGACTTGACACCACTACTAGTTAAATTGACAAAGACTTGGAAGATGGGGAAAAGAAGCAAAAAGTCTTGTTATTTCATCAAGCAGCATGCAATTTACTACTGTGTGCAACAATCAGAATCAGAGCATCTGGTTGATCTGTTCATCAAGAGATCAACTGTTATTGACCTATGAGCAAGTCAAGAGCATGCAACTGCTGTAATTTTTATTTTTGTTAATAGTTTAATGATACTAATTTTGATCATTTTTATGTCAAATGTAGATGTCATATGGCTGTGATTCGTTAAAAAATAAAAAAGAAAAGGGCATCTGGCTCCAAATAACATGCAGGAAAGCTGTTTTCTATATATTGTGATGCTTGTAATGTCAACTAATTAAGCACCCACGTTCCTCTACGAAGCTGCTGTAGCTAACTGCTAGTGCGCTTCAACTGATGGGCTTGATGGAGGCAACTATAACTAGAAGTCAACAACTTAATTTGGTATCAGAACACATAATTGGAAAATTGGTTTTCAAGCATACATGAAGATCTTAACCCCATCTTGATGACCATTTACTCTATCAATTCTCAACAATAGCAGCTGCCTCCAGATTACTAATGTGTGTAGTGTCGGGAAACAATTTTTACACAATGACTTTCCAGAGACAAGGAATTTGGAAAGATACATGACGTTGAGAATTCAAAATTTTCCTGATTTTTATTTCACCAGGTTCTATTTCCTTTTCTTAATTGTTTCCTAAGGGATGGACAATGAATCGATTATGGAATCTTAACCAAACTGCAACTCAGGTTTCCTCTGCTATTTAGACAAGCATAAAAGGCCAGGTAGTTCAATAAGCACATTCTGGATACTGAAGTTTAACTCAAAATTAACGGATTCAATTTTAGTTGATTGAACTTTAAATTGAACTAGATTTTTTATTAATTTCGAGATTCTAACTTCAGTTTTGCAGTTTGATTTCATATATAAAACAAGGTCGTACCCTCCCTAACTACTCTCTTCGTCTTTCATCTCTTCTTGCTTAACTAGTTGCATGCATCTCTCTTTCCGCTTACCACCTGCTGCTATGCTTGTTGTATCGTTGACTAGTTTTCTCGCTATTAATCTTAGTAAAATTTCAATTTAACATCTTTTTGTGAAGGATTAACTTTTTAAGTTATCAAGAACCATCGACTCAATCAATTATTTGTGATTCTTATGCCCAAATTGTCTTCATATGTATAATGTCACAACTCAATCAAAGTCCCGGACCAACACAATCAAACCAAAGGTCAACACAACGACAAACCACATCCATCAACACACACGCCTAACAAAAAATAGAGAATCTAGTCCATAATTACATTCCAACATACAAGCCCAAGAAAATAGAAGAAGTTAATTTGTTACAGAAGGTGTAGCAGTCGTTTCCTTGATTTCTATTTTTTCCTTTATTTTATTTCCAGTCTGTTCTAGAGTTAGTTATTTTAGATTTCAAAAAAATTATGGTTGTTAAGCCTGTAACAAAAAGGGGAGAGAAGTATTAATGCAATGAAAAATATAAAAAGACCAAGTTTTGGAAATAGAAAATATACTTCCTTTTCTCTTCATTTTTCTCTCTAGCATCTCGTCTCTTTCTTCTTCTTCTTCTTTGTTACTTCTTCTCTGTATCTTTCTTTCTTCCTTCAATATTTCCAAAGATAGCAAGATAGTTTTCTACCCTCATCCACTCAAGTTTGATTGTAGCAAGGGCTGATTTAGTGAGCCTCATCATTGTGGCTTCCTTAGGTGGCCAGAAAAGTGCTCATCAATTTGGTTAAAATCTAAGGTTACAACTAGGAAGGAACGACATGATAGAGGAGAAGGCTGATTGCTTAGGCAACCACTTATTTTTTTAGTGGTCAGAGTGAAAAGACGATTTAGGATGCTAAATCACCCATCTCAGTCATCAACAACTTAGAATTCCAAAAATACTATTAATTTTCCTTCACCCAAGAACACCAATTCAACAGTCACAAATTTTCTATTTCCTACAAAATTCCTAAACTACCCCTCCTCTAAACTTTGGCTTAACATTTGGTATCAAAGCACTTTCTTGGGAGTGTGAGACAAATTGGCGAGTGATGATTTTTCTATTCAATTGAAAGGAGTTCAATAGCAATTGGTAAGTTTACACCACTCAACTAAACAAAAAATGGATCAATTGTTGTCGACAATTCAGCAGCTAGCTAACAATAAGGGATCCAATAAAGTAAAAGGGGGTTTAACCTCAACTGCCACTTTGAAAGGTTTATTGCCAACCCTTAGAGTTGGGTCATCACAGGTCAATCTTAACATTACCACTCTAACGAACCAATGAAGACAAATTGTCAATCGAATCATATCACCAATAGATCTAAATTGTCAATAGTCGAAAATTGAGTTAAATCATTTTGATGGAACAAATACAAGGTTGTGGATTAGGAAATGCGGAAGGTATTTCCAATTTTATTGGATTCTAAAAGAAGAAAAGGTAGAAGTTACTGCGTTTTATTTTGAAGGCAAAGTTGTGCAATAGTTTGAGAGCTACATTGATTAGAGAGAGTTCATCATATGGAGGGAATTATCTACTGCCATCCTAAAAAAGTTTGAAAAACAAAATCTAGGGAGTCTCATTGTTTCCTTCATTAGTTTGAAACAATCTAGATGTGTGCCAGATTACATAAAGGCCTTTGATGAACTAAGAGCTTGTTTAGTAGAGCTTAAGCCACAAATGGATGAAGAGCATTTTATCCACAACTTTATTGAAGGCCTAAAAGATGAAATAAAACACTCTTTAATTATTGTAAATCTATATTGCTTGGAAGATGGCTATCAGATTGTAAAATAGGAAGAGATAAAGTTGGAAACCACATTTAAAAAGATTAAGATCAACTATAGTAGACCTCAACATGTAGTGCAGAGGGTTCCTATGGCTAGAAAGTTCGAGAAGTAAATAAATAATGAGCCAGAAGAATTTAAGAAGGGGCAGAGCTATAGATGTGGTGACAAGTTTTACCTTGGGCATCAATGTAAACCAAATCCCTATATGTTGTTGAAGGTGATGAAACATAAGATACAGAGGTGGTAGAAGAAAAAGAAAAGGAAACAGAACCAGAAGCTGAATTGCAAGCATAGGTGACTTTGCATGCAATTTTGGGCCTTAACACCCCTAAAACCTTAAGAATCAAGGGATCCAACCAAAGTAAGGCTTTAATAATCTTAATTGATACTGGAAGTATCCATAGCTTTATGGACCCTAGGGAAATAGAGGGAACACAATTGAAACTTATGCCAACCATTCCCTTAGCTGTAATAATGGCAAATGGTGCTAGAGTTATAATCAGGGAGCATTATGAGGGATTTATTTGGAAAATGCAAGGGCATGAATTTGAATTCTATCTTAGAGTGTTTAAATTGGGAGGCTGTGATATGATTTTAGGTGTAGATTGGCTCAAAATGGTGAATTTAGTGACCTTTGATTATGAAGCTGATATGCTTAGATTGGAATTAAAGGATAAACCAACTGAGTCAGATGAGATTAAAGGAGTGACAAATCTCAAACTAATGGAAGTAGAGACTATGAGGAAGATATTGGGGAAAGAAGAGGCAGAATGGGTAACCCACATTTACTCACTACAATCTAAAACTTTGCACACAAACATTCTAATAGAGGTACAAGGATTGTTGAATAACTACAATGACCTTTTTATTGAACTAAAAACACTACCCCTATCAAAATCCATGACCATAAAATTCCACTAAAACCTAGAAGTCATCTTGTTAACCTAAACCTTACAGATACCCATACTACCAAAAATTGAGATTGAGAGATAAGTGAAGGAGATGTTACAAAATTCAATACTCTAACCTAGCCATAACCCCTTTGCTTCACTAACTCTCTTAGTCAAAAAGAAGGATGGCACTATATGGATGCGCAAAGACTATAGAAGGTTGAATGATATGATGGTAAAAAATAAATTTCTCATCCCTATGATTTATGATTTGTTAGATGAATTATTTTGAGCATCAAATGTTTTCTAAACTAGATCTTAGATTATGTTACCATCAAATAAGAATGTATCCTGAAGGAATCCTTGAAATAGCATTTAGGACTCACCAAGGCAATTACAAGTTCCCAGTCATGCCTTTTGGCTTGACCAATGCCCTAGCCATGTTTTAGGTAGTTATGAATTATATCTTTACTCCTTATTTAAGGGACCTTGTTCTTATGTTTTCTAATGACATACTGATCTACAATAGAAGTTCGGAGGATCACTTATTTCACTTACAGACTGTACTAAAGAAATTAAGACAAACACAAGTGGAGTACTTATGGCATATAATCTCAAAGGAAGGAGTAGTAATAGACCTTGAAAAGATTGAAGTGATGCAAACCTGGCCTATTCCCACTACCTTTAAATCGTTGAGAGGGTCTTTGGAATCATAAGCTACTACCGTTAATTTGTGAGGAATTATGGTTTGATCAACAAGCCACTGGCAAACTTATTGAAAAAGGATTCCTTCTTTTGCGAAAAAGAAGCTACAAAAGCCTTTAAAAGAATAAAAAGATCCATAATTGAAGCACCAGTGTGAGCTATGCCAAATATCACAGAAACTTTCATTCTAAAGACTGATGCGTGTGATTCAAGTACTGGGGCATTGTTAATGTAGAATTCAAGACTTATTGCCCAAATAAGCAAGCCATTGGGACCAAGAAATCAAGGTTGTCCATCTACGAAAATGAATTCCTAGTTCTATTAATGATAATATCAAAGTGTAGACAATATTTGGAGCCAAATCAGTTTATAATCAAGACGACTATGAAAGATCGAAGTACTTGTTGGATCAAAAGATTACTACACCAATATAACAAAAGGGGTTAGTTAAGTTATTTGTTCTGAAAGGAAGAGAGAATAATGTTATTGATGCTTTATTTAGAAGATGGGAAATAGTATAAGGGAATTTGGCATCATTACCCCAGCTTAGCAGAAAGAAGTCTTAAAGAGCTATCATGGTGATTCAGAAATCCAGGAAGTCATCATTGATATTGGGGCTGACACAACATTAACCCAAAACATACTTTTAATAATGGAATCCCTAAGTACAAAGGCAAGGTGGTACTAGGCAGAAATAAGCTATTAAGAGAGTAGCTGATTATTAATATGCACAACAATTTAGTGGGAGGACACTATGGAGAATTGGGAATTTTAAAAAAATCATATCATTATTCTACTGGAAGTGAATGAGAAAAGATGTAAAAAAAGAAGGTTAGTGAGTTTGACATATGATGAAGGAGTTAACTAAAACAAGTGCATTCTCCAGGGTTATTATAACTTGTGCCAGTTCCAGAGGCCGCTTAAAGAGATATAAGTATTGATTTCATACAGGGTTTACCTACATTAGAAGGGAAAAATTTAATAATGGTGGTAATGGACAAACTTACAAAGGAGGATCTTTTTTTGGCTTTGGCTCATCCTATTATTAACCCAATTATTGTTAAAACATTCATTTAGCAGATATATAGGTTACATGGAATGCCTAAGAGTATAATATCTAATAAAGACAAGATTTTTACTAGCAATTTTTGGCAATCCTTATTTAAGGCATTAGGGCTTTCACTCAATTTAAGTATTTCTTATGACCATTAGAGTGATGGTTAGATTGAAAGGGTCAACCCATGCCTAGAAACTTGTTTGAGATGTATGTTTGGAAGTTACTCTAGACAATGTCCACGATGGTTACCTTTAGTAGGATGGTGGTATAATACTAACTATCAATCTCTTTTAGACACCACTTCTTATCAGGCTCTATATGGAACAAACCCCCTTGTCGCAACCCCTAATGAATCTATTAACCAGTTCATTAAGGATAGAGGCATGGCCATCAAATTTCTATAGGAAAAGCTACAGAGAGCTTAGGAGAGGATGAAAAGATTTACATACAGAAAGAGGATTGAGAGATTTTGAGGTGGGTGAAAAGGTCTATCTTAAACTACAACCCTATATAAGTTAGCTTCTAAATATTTTGGGCCCTACAACATCGTGGAGAAGGTGGGAAATGTGCCTTACAAGTTATAGCTTCCAGAAGGCTCATCAATCCACCCTATCTTTCATGTTTCACAATTTAAGAAATGAATTAGACCCCAAATAACTCCTACAACTGAACTACCTTAATTGAACTAGGGGGTGAGATTTAATTATAATTGATGGCTATATTGGAGAGGAAGATGGTCAAATAAGGAAATTGAGCAGTGAATAAAGTCTTAGTTCAATGGTCAATGGACACTTTTGAAGCTACTTGGGAAAGATCATTTAGAGTTGATTAAGCGTTATCTTACCTTAAGGACAAGGATAAACTCAATAGAGGAGAACTGTCACAACTCAATCAAAGCCCCAGGCCAGCACAATCAATCCAAAGATCAACACAACAAAAAACCACATCCATCAACACACACACCCAACAAAAAATAGAGAATCCAGTCCATAATTACATTCAAACATATAAGCCTAAAAATATAAGATGTTTGTTACAAAAGGTGTAGAAGCCATTTCCTTTATTTCTGTTTTTTCCTTTAATTTATTTCCAGGTTGTTCTAGAGTTTATTATTTTAGATTCCAAAAAATTTCAGATTGTTATACCTATAACAAAAAGGGGAGAGAAGTATTAATGCAACGAAAAATGTAAAAAGACCAAGTTTTGGAAATAAAAATACGCTTCCTTTTCTCTTCATTTTTCTCTCTGTATCAGTCTCTTTGTTCTTCTTCTTTGTTACTTCTTCTCTGTTCCTTTCTATCTTTCTTCCTTCAATATTTCCTGAGATAGCAAGTTAGTTTTCTACCCTCAGCCACTCAAGTTTGATTGTAGCAAGGGTCGATTTAGTAAGCCTTATCATTGTGGCTTCTTTGGGTGGCTAAAAAAGTGCTTATCAAATTGGTTGAGATCTAGGGTTATAGCTGAGAATGAACGACACAACAGAGGAGAAGACAAGGTGGCTAAGTGATGGTTGCTTAGGCAACCACTTTTTTTTGTAGTGATCGGGGTAAAAAGATGACTGAGGATACTAAACAACCCATATTAGCCGTTAACAACTTAGACTTCCTGCAATACCCCTAAATTTCCTTCACCTAAAAACACTAATTCAACCTTCCAAAATTCCCTATTTCATACAAAATTCCTAAACTAACCCTCCTCTAAAGTTTGACTTGACATTAAGTTTCTCCCTATAGTGTTCTTTTGATTTTTCGTTCTCTCCCTTGTATGAGTAATTACTATTAGTAGTTACTACCAATATATTAATTATGTCATGTATGAAATTCATTATTTAATAAATTTAAAAATATTCAATTATTAAATCTCTAAAAATAACTTAACCATAAAATCATAATACCATTGTTATTATTTCCACTAACACTCTATTTCATTGTCATTTTGCCTCCCTTCTCCGCTGGTTATGTTTGGTAAATTAGATCCTTAAAGAACGAATCTAGTTACGGAAGTGAAATTTGGTATAAAGTAGAAACAAAGTTTGGGTAAAAGGATGATTCGAGATTGTTGTTTTGAGGCAATCATTTTGGGGGTTTAGTTATTTACCCTTCCCTTTACTTTTGTTTAGGCTCTAAAAAGGTGGTGCTTTGTGCATATGGCATTTTAGATTTTGGATTTGGAACCATGAATATGAAGATTGCCAATAGAAGATATAGAACCTTTTCTTGTGAAGTTATACTATTGAAAGAAAAAAAGATCTGCCTTCCTTATCTCTTTTGATCGGTGCAAAAAATCAGACATTAGTTTAGTTGTCAAAATAGGTGAGTGATCAGTTACAATGGAGTGAATATAGTTCTCTTAAGAGTATATTAAATTTATATTATTGGAATGGTTTAAGCATTTAGAGTGAACTATTGGAAAATCGAGTCGAGATCTGATCTCGATTGTAATTCTACAAAACTTTTTCGCAACCTTTGATTTCCCAAAAACTAATCTCTTTAATTCTATAAAACTATTAACACAAATCATAAAAAAGTGAAAACTTATTTCATACCTTATTCTGAAGCTTGATCTTAATCCTATTGTATCCTAGGAGCTGTTTTCGAAACCGATCCATCTCAACCACTGTACTCACACATTATTCATACCTTATTCCTGAATCAATACTAATCAAAAACAAGGAACATTCTATCTAATTAGTTTAGGGTGTTGAATCCTATCTTGATCACTTAACTACCTTTATATAGCTCATGCTACATCCAATGACTATCAATTAAATGACCCATGATTAAATAAATCATAAGTAGTATCAAAACATAGCAATCCCTATACAAGATAGCTTTGGTGACCTCAAGTCAAAGGATCACTTATACAATCATCACAATGAGAATTCCAAAGACATATAAGTAATGCTCTAAATAGATTTCCCCTGTCGGGTCTGTTTAGTGAACTTGTCCTCTAACAAGCACCCATATTTTTTTAAGTATCTCTATAATTTAGCTTATAAGATCGACTACTTCCTTTATAAGGAAAAACAAAATATGTGCTAGTCTTTTTATGTTCTATTAATGTCCAATCTTAACAAAACAATGACTAGGAACATTTAGGAATAATACATAAATGCAATATGAATCTCATAATTATAATCTCATTATAATTTCATTTGCAACGTACAATTATCCTATAGACTTTATCATATATATCTAAACATGTACATGATAAAGAATGACTTTAAATAATTTGTCATTAAACTACAACCAAAGCGATTGGCTGTAGGGAATAAATCAACAATCTCCCACTTGCATTAAGCCAATCGTTTAAGTATCTCATACCATATCACCATATGATGATTATTCTACTACAGGAGTAGTAGCTTAATGAGAGAATTCTACAAGATTCTCTATATTGAGCACATGATTAAATCTTAAAACTCCCATCTTAATTGTCATCATAATTAAGAAATTTTGCCTAAATACATTCTTGGATCTTTGATGAGATATTAGCTCCTTATGCATGCCCAATGGATTTAATGTTCTACAGTATATTACTGTCTTGAACAATGCAAAGAAACTGTATCAAATTCACTAAAGAACTTGTTGATCTAATTAATCATTTCCACTACAAGAAAAAGGTATTATGACTTAATCAGTAAGCAATTGCTACATTGGAAATTTTCTAATCCTAAATGATATTGTTTTAAGTAAATAAACCTTAAGTAGGATTTAATTCTAAATTAAAATTCTTATTATCTTAAACTCAAATATTAACTCGTGCATAGAGTAATGAATATCTTTAATACTTCACAAGTATCTAATATCTTAAATACTAAACATCTTTAGTTTATTATCTATACACTTGGACTTAGAAAAAGTTAACAACGTCTAATCTATCTCTATAGATATAATTCCCAAAATTAAGTTGTTACCATTTCATATCCAACAAAAGTTATTCTTGAAAATTATGTGCTCAATAACTGAAAGTTAGAACTTTTGTTCTCTATGAGTAATATGTCTCACATAGTGTCACTGAAGAGGACAACTTTACTCCCTCTTACCTTCTTACAGGTATGATAAATTCACAATCATCTTCAAAACAAACTCTTTGAATTCATCATGAAAGTGAAATTTTCAATGTCTCGTCACCTTTCAATTATACATCAAATGTATCACTAAAGGCATTAGTTCTAATTAGATGTTATGTTATGAGATTGAATCTTTCAAACTCCTTCTTACTCCCACTACTTATCTTGAGAACCATTCTCCTATAAGTATACATTGAATCAAACAATTTGTTCGATGTGTTTGTAAGATTATATCCAACCTTTTGGATATCTCATAACATCATAATACTCATTTTAGTTCTAAACTAAATGGATAATATATGCTTCAACTAAGCATCACCTCCTTAAATCATTAGCTTTAACTATTTTAAAGACTTAGCGTTTCATATCTAATATGAAATCTTACTAATTGATTTAATTGGAACTATAGAAAGTAAGTCATTTTACCAGGCATAACTATAGAAGAAATAATATTGCATTATACAATATCTCATATTGTATTTTACTCCTTACATAAATCATACACTTATGAATTTAGTTGTGAAGGAATTCACTAAAGAATCTTATTCCCTATAGATAACCAAAATTTAAAACTTGCCACAAGGATCTCATTGATGTATTTCAGCATTCTCAATGCTTAATTTCTACTTAGATTCAAACAATTTCAACCTTTTTAAAATTTTAAATCATTATTTCATTTAATACATATGACTATATCTTATAAAGTCATTAGTAATTTAATGAAATATAAATATTGCCCTTTTATGAATTATTATTATATCCAATATATCATATGTATAAAATTTAACAATTCAATTCCATCATCCTTTCACCAAATGTCGATTTGGTTATTCTTCAACTTGACAAGTTTCATATGATTTATAATCAAAAGGATACACATATCCTTATATGTAACTTTATGATTCTCGTTTTGTTGATTTAACCAACATGACATAAAAGGATTGTCTCGGTTATCCAACTTTTTATTCTTTCCGTTTATGTTAAGCATAAGTCTCATTTGATTCAATACATATACAAACTATTTGCATAAACTTAGATCAACTACTTTGACTTAACAATCTATTTCTATCCATGCATGGGACATTACAATAATGTTGAATCTAAATTCAATACCAAATACTTATAAGCATGAATTAGAAATATATATGATCTCTATCATATCACATATAGGCAAGAAAAATTATGCAATCATTTTTTTCTAATGACAACTATTATCATATTGTTGTTAATCCTTTAATTGTAGTCCACAATTATGTTTTTAGTAGGCTAAATTAAGTGGAACAATTTCATCAAGGTACTATACCTCTCAGCCCTACTCCAGGCAACTCCTTGCATTTTGCTATCATGGTGTTAACATACATCTTACATGTCATCGTCAAAGTTTATGAGACATTATTCAAGTCACAATGTCAATATATTTTGTCATTTATATGATTTTGACATATCTCTACAACTTTGTCACCATATCCTCAATGGGGATTATTGCAAAATTACATAGTAAACGTATAATTTTCTATCTAACTTTTGAGAAATTTTCTCAAGTATGTCTTATGTTCAAGAACTTGGGTTCACTATCTTAGTATCAACTATAGTAAATAAGGTAGATTCCACTGAGAACAAAATAAATGTAAGAAAGCAAGTAATCAATTATATGCCATGGCTACCAAATAAGATTAGGACTTTAATCATGCATTTGGTTACTCCCACTATTTTATTTAAAATAATAGCCCTCACTACTATTTGAAAAGATTACTCTAATTTCTCTAGTGGGCTAGGATTCCATTCAAATATAGTTGACCTTGAGTTTGCTCAACAAATCAACTAGACTTAAATTAGGTAGATAACAACTTTATCAATCACATCTCATATGACTCCTAGATCTATTAAGTGATAACTCCTGTCAAAATATATCTTATATATTATTCCTAACCTTGCCTCTGAAGTCATGTGATTATGAGTTTGCTTATCCAAATCATACAAATTTAGTTAAGTAGAACCCATTATCATAAGATTAAACATGTTCGGGTTAAAGGGACCTTAAGTTGGTTCAATAAGCCTACAATGAACAGAACTCTGGTTTATTCTTATAACAATGGAAGACAACAATCATGTTCTTAATATGTACTTAGAATTTTAGAGAGGGATTTAATTTCATTTGCCTCATCCAAGACAAAGAGTTTAGCTACTCATATTAAAATCAAAAACGAAAGAAATAACAAAGCGTAAAGTCTCCATCCCTGGTCTTTACTGAAAAACACAAAAATATCAATGAAGAAAGTGCAGAAAACGTAAAAAAACTGAAAGGAAAACAACAAAAATGAAAATCTCTAGAACGAGGCTTACATGAATAGTGATCTCCTCTCCTTTTATGCTTATTTTCCCGATTTTCCTCCTATCTTTCCTTGATTCTCGTCCGATATTGTATCCCCCATTTTAAGGTAATCAATCCCCTTGAAAGATGGCAATATAATCTTCAAAGATTGTGAGAATCTCGATTTTGACTTTTGAAAGTTTATCTGTAGATTTATTTCATCCTTAAGCGTGCTCACGCTTAGTCACTGAATTGTTGTCAAATTAGGAATTTCAGATTTTCTTCATTCTTTTGCATCGTTTTGATTCAATTTTAACTTGAAGGTGTTGAAAATCATCTGCAAGCAATTATAAGGTAATTTCATTAATTTCAAATAATATTTTCAACATATTAAAGATAATAAGTCCAAAATAAATGCAAATTGATGACTTAATAAATTCCCCCACACCAAACCTTTGCTCACCCTCGAGCAAACGTGTCAAACACTACGCTCAGTCAATTCATCCTTCACAAGATCAAGCGCACACAATCCATTAACTTGGGCTAGTAAGACTTAAGTTGCAACATATATCATAATTACTTTTCACCAATGCAAATAAATGAAGTCAAAATAAGACATCTTTGTTCAAAAGCAATCATGAAATCAAAATGAATTCTTCTAATGGATTTCACTCTTACACTCAAGTGTTTGAGGCAAAGTGTTTCTCTCAAATCTCACTCTAACATGTTGCACTACCATAGGCTTGTAGTTTCACCAATTATCATTCATTCAGATCACATGAGCTAATAGATCATAAGGACTTTATTCAAGATTGTAATGGGGCTAGGTTCACAGGTGAGGTAAAAACATAGTAAAGGGTTCATCACAACCATTCATAAAGCATCAAGTAAAAAAAGTCACATAAACTAAAATTCTGAGATAAACATGAATGAAAAGTACTACAACTACTCATTACTAACTAGTACCACTCTACTTTATTCTTTTTCTTTTTTCTTCTTTTTCTGATTTTTTTCCTTTTCTTTTCTTTTCTTTTTTCTTTTTCTCTTTTTTCTTGAATACGCTAAGAACAAGAGAAAAGAATAAAAACAAGAGAAAATAACAAAACATGAGTAAAAGTACCTATAAAAATATCTCAAAACACAATATAACAAAAAAGTCTCAAGTTTCTCAATGCTTCATTCAACTTGTGAAGGGGAAAGGCTAATGGGATTTTTGGTTTTAATGTGAGGTGATTAATTCGAAGACAAGGTTAAAGACTCAAACGTGTTTGCAAAGGGAAAACAAATAGGTGGGTCAATTTTAAGCTAAGGGTGTAAAAATAAAGAAGGCCTTGATCACTTCTATATCTCATGTGATCAAATAAATTCAAACCGGTTCCATGCAAGTGTTGAAGGCAACATGAATAGAGGAGCATCACGCAATTCAAAGAAATAACATGACATAAAGATGATGTCATTTAGGCTCAAACTTTGCTCACAGGTTTAATTCAAGAATTCGCTTCAATTCTATACATTACCTCATCACTCAAATGTCAAAATTTTGATTAAGTCTATGAGATCAGCTATTGCAATCAATCATCATGATTCACCTTAAAACACACTTAGCCCAATTTAATTTCATGCACATACCCAATCTCATCCAAACTAATATGACCAAGCTTCATGGCATAACATGCATAACCATATGTAAAATTCATTAAAAATCACAGAAAAATCGAAAATATTCACACATCAAAAGTCCAATTCTTTCCCCCACACCTAGACCAACATGGTCCTCAATGTTAAAGAAGCATAAAGATAAAGGAAAAGGTGAAAGAAAGCTTCTCTATTATGGAAGTGCCGAAATCAAGGTGTTGGTGGAGGTGGCGGTTGGTGGTTCAGTGGTGTGTGAAGGCGATTGTGGTGGAGAAACATCAGCAGCAAAATGTATGGGCGTGGCAAGTCTATGAGATTCACTTTGTTAAGTTCTTGGAAGACAACCTGAAAAAAAAAGAAGACAATATCACAAATTCCAAAAGCACAAGTTAGGGTGTATGGGTGAGTTGGCAGTGAAGACTATGGGTGGCGTGAATTGTTAGTGATTACGTGAAATTGATGAATTAAGGAGAATGTGGGTAGAGTATCGAGAGCTGGAGAGTGAAGATTAGAGAAGGAATTTGGGTAAAACAAATAGGAAAAATAAAGAGGGAAAAACAGGGGAGGGCGGTAAACCTGGAATTTTTGTTTTATTTATGCTCTTTTTTTTCAATGTTTTAGAAAAAATGAAAATAAAAAGAAAAATGACATAACTTAAAAAAATTGTGAATTGACATTCCTAAATAAATAAAATAACATAATGAAAATAAAAACTATTAAAGAAATAACATTGACAAATTTGAAAAAATTACAGGTTTCCCCCGAACGTGCTTCTTTAAAGTCGTTAGCTAGACCTGTGTCGTTACTTACCGAGTTAGAAATAGGTTGGAGGTAGCAACTCTATTTCTTCCACTTGCTCGATTGAAAATTTTTCATAATACGATTTAAGGCAATGTCCATGAACTTTAAATAACTTAGAGGTATCTAAACTCTGAATTTCTACCGCACCATGAGAAAAAACATTAGTAACAATAAATGGTCTAAGCCAACTAGATCGTAATTTTCCTAGAAATAACTTAAGCTTTGAATGATAAAGAAGAACTTTTTGTCTGATGGAAAAATGTTTCCTAGAATTCATTTTATCATGAAAAGTCTTAGTTTTTTCCTTATAAATTTTTGAATTTTCATACGCCTCATTACGAATCTCCTCTAATTCTTGCAATTGCAACTTCCTACTATTACTAACCTCTAATTGATCCATATTCAACTGCTTCACAGCCCAATAAGCTCTATGTTCAATTTCTACAAATAAATGAGAAGGCTTCCCGAAAACTAACCTATAAGGCGGCATGCCTATAGGAGTTTTGTACGCAGTTCAGTATGCCCATAAAGCATCATCTAATCGTAGACTCCAATCCTTTTTGTTCGGATGTACCACTTTTTCTAGTATGGACTTGATCTTTCTATTGGATACCTCGGCTTGCCCACTTGTCTATGGATGGTAGGCGGTCGAGACTCGATGTGTAATGCCACATCTTTTCATCAATGCTTCAAAAATCTTATTGCAAAAATGGGTCCCTTGATCGCTAATGATAGCTCGAGGCATTCCAAACCTGACAAAAATATTTGATTTAACAAAATCAATCACTGTTTTAGCATCGTCAGATATAGTAGCCTTAGCTTCAACCCCTTTCGAAACGTAATCTACTGCCAACAAAATGTAATTCTTACCAAAAGAAGAAGGGAAAGGACCCATAAAATCTATTCCCCAAACATCAAAAATCTCACATACCAGAATGTTCGTTAGTGACATTTGATTCTTTGATCCCAAGTTACCTGTTCTTTGACAACTATCGCAAGACTTGCAAAACATGTAAGAGTCAATAGTATCCATCGAATTAATCTTGTCTTGGCTTCTTTTTTATTAACCACATTCTAAAATTTTACGAGCAATTCTTTTAGGACCAAAATGTCCCCCACATATAGATGTATGACATAAATGCAAAATAGATGAAATTTCATCATCTGTGACGCATCTCTTTACAATCTGATCAGAACAAAATTTCCAAAGGTGAAGTTCATCCCAAACATAATATATAGCCTCTCGCTTGATTTTATCTCTCTCAGCTCTAGATAGATCACTAGGTAAAGACTTAGTTACTAAAAAGTTCACTATGTCTGCATAACAAGGAATTACCTGTTGAATTATGAAAAGGCTCTCTTTCGGAAACTTGTCGTGAAGAACATCGGGCGTGGTACTCGATGTGATCCTGCTTAAGTGATCAGCCACCAGATTTTCTATTCCTTTCTTATCGCGAATTTCCACGTCGAATTCTTGGATCAATAGTATCCATCGAATTAATCTTGTCTTGGCTTCTTTTTTATTAACCAAATATTTCAGAGCTGCATGGTTAGAGTAGATGATCACCCTCGTTCCCAATAGGTATGACCAAAACTTTTCTAACCCAAAGACAACCGCTAAAAACTCTTCCTCGTTGTAGAATAATTTTTCTGGGCATCATTAAGTGTCATAGAAGCATAATAAATAACATGAGGTATCTTGTCCACTTTTTGGCCCAGCACGACATCAACTGCATAATTCGACACGTCACACATCAACTCAAAAGGTGTGTCCCATCGCGGTGGTTGAATAATCGGTGCTGTAGTGAGTTGCTCCTTGAGTTCGTCAAACGCACTTTTGCATTGTTTGTCAAAACAAAAATTCACATCTTTTTGGAGTAATCTACACATGGGTTACACAATTTTGCAGAAGTCCTTGATAAATCATGGATAAAATCCTGCATCACCAAGAAAAGAATGGACTTCCCACATATTCGCGGGGTAAGATAAATATCGAATAACATCTATCTTAGCCCTATCGACTTCAATTCCTTTCGAAGAAACAGTATGGCCCAAAATAATGCCTTGATCAACCATGAAATGACACTTTTCGTAATTTAAAACCAAATTAGTTTCAATGCAACATTTTGGCACTTTTTCAAGGTTGACAATGCACGTTTCAAAAGACTCCACATATACCGTGAAATCATCCATAAAAATTTCCTTGCAATCTTCCACAAGATTGGAGAAAATACTTATCATACATCGTTGGAATGTCGCGGGAGCGTTGCTGTAACATCCCGTTACCGTAATAAGGGTATTTTGGTAATACTAGGTTAGACCGATAGATTTCATTGCATTCATTGACTGAGCATGTTACTGGCCTCTAATTATAGAGGAACAGATTTATTGCATATGCATTTATTTTAGGTACATGCATTCATGATTTTTCGGTAATTAAAATTGAGCATGGACTGACATAATTGATTAGATTGTGAAATGGAAGTTTACTGAACTGACTGGACTGACTGGATTGGGGGTTAATTGAGAAATTAGGGTAATCGGGTTTAATTGACTGATTTAGAATAGTATTAGAGTGATTGGCAATTGATAGTGGTTTATAGGAAATTTTCAGGAAATTCGGGAGAAAATGTCTGGACCGAAAATATTTGGGTGACTGACTGATTGACCGTATATTACTGAAAGAACTGTCCAATGGTAAAGGAAAAATTAGAATTTTACTGATAGGAAATAAATATGTTGAGCCATTGAAATTTAGGGACTGAAATTTGGACTGATTCGGAGACTTAAGTCTATAAATACCTAGGCTTGAAAATTTGGGGAAAATCTTCTAAGGCATTGCGAGTTTCTCTTCTCCTCCTCCCTCGGTGATTTCGATTTCTTCGCTATTGGTGAGTTTCATCGATTCTTCCTTATGGCTTCTTCCTTATTGTGTTATTCTAAT
Organism: Erythroxylum foetidum; assembly: GCA_026546835.1. Classification (NCBI taxonomy): domain Eukaryota; kingdom Viridiplantae; phylum Streptophyta; class Magnoliopsida; order Malpighiales; family Erythroxylaceae; genus Erythroxylum; species Erythroxylum foetidum. The sequence goes on along the minus strand of JANZLF010000007.1, from coordinate 18,471,427 downwards.
ATGGATATGGTGATTGGTGAAGGTTAGAGGCTTGGATATTGGTGGATTGTGAGTTTTGGGAGATTTTAGGGTTTCGGTGGAATTTGTTGAGAATCGTCGATTGGTAAGTGTTTTGTGTTTAATGTTGTTATTAATGGCTTTTAGTGTATTTATGGCATTTATTGGGTTAGATAGAGTAGATGGGAGTGTTAAATGTGGAGTTGAGAGTGTATTAATGGCAGAAAAATGATCGGAGAAGATGACCTGCGACTCGCACCTCGCGGCGTGCCTGAAGCCTCGCCGCGGCGAAAGGATTATTACTTCGTCACGGCGAGCTGGAAGGTAGGCGTCGCGGCGAGTGCGAAAATGTTTCACGCTGCGGCGAAGGGGAAGGGGACGTCGCGGCGAGCGTCATTTGGTTGACGCCGCAACGAGCCCGCTTCGCCTCGCGGAGAGCTGGCGTGAGGCATTCGCCGCAGTGAGCGTGTTACACGCCGCAGCGAGCGACCCGTTTGTGGCGCGGCGACGGCCGCAAGGTCGCGGTGAAGGGGACTGTTTCATTGGATAAATTTGACTTAATTGGGCATAACTTTTGGTGTAGACGTCCAATTGAGGTGATTCCAAATTTGTTGCGGACTAGGGAAAGAGGTCTACAAACTGAGGATAATTATGAGAATTAAATTTGATTTAATTGGTATTGATTTATTGAGATAAGGTCAATTATAGTTCATAGTGTGACCTAAATGTCAAATTGAGACTATTTGTTGGACCCCGAACCTTGAGTGACAATTTGATTTAGTAATATGAATGATCAAGTGGATGAGTTTATTGAACTAGAGTTGAAAAACAAGAATTAAAAAGAAAAAGTGTGAAAATTTGCAGAATTTAGACAAGTTTGACTTTTTGGCCCTTGAAGGTTGACTTTTGATTTAGGCATAATTTGAGAAAATGATCTACATGAAACTTGTAGATTATGTTAAGAGCTTTCTGTAGCCATAAAGTTTGCAATTTTTCGATATCGG
>JANZLF010000007.1:18440146-18450483 GCA_026546835.1 Erythroxylum foetidum | reverse complement strand
GTGATCTTCTGGAAAGTTGTAGAGGATTGTTGTAGCTTTCTAATGAGGTATAATATGTTAATTGTGGATATAAGGATTGTAAGTTATGCATTTTCAAAGTTTGAACATGGTTTAGGTCATGTGTTGTTTTAATACTCCTTAACAGGACAACCACATTAATGGGAGGATTTGACCTAGTTAAAATTGGAATTTGTTTTGAAATCCTTCTTGAGAATTGTAGTATGTTGTCTGAGATTTTTATTGCTATATGATATGAAAATTTTTGCTAAGGGTATATGAAGTTATGAACTTTGGGAAGATTCTGTTACTGTTGAGAATGAAACTTAAATAGGCTGAAGCTTTGATTGTGATTTTGAGATGTTTAGAGATGGAATTGGCTTCAAGCTGCTCATGAAAGTTGTAGCGTTTGTTTTGCTCTTTTGATTGATATAAAATTTGGAATTTTTGGCAAAGGGGATGAAAAGTTATGATTTTTAGAAAAATGTTGTACTGTTGTGGTAAATGTGTGATTAAGCAGTGTCTTTGAGTGCATTTTTGACACCCTTAGAGGTGAAATTGGATTTTTAGCTCTTCATGAAACTTGTGGGATTTTCTAAGAGCTTTCCAACGAGACCTAATTTATGTTTTTTGGATATTTGTGTAAAAAGATAAGGGTTTTAAAGGAAGAGAAGAAGGTATGTAGTAAAATTGGAAAAAAATAAAATATATATATAAATTATCGAACGCTCGCTCCTCGCGAGGGCGAGTGGCCCTCGTTTTTTATTTTTTTATAAATTATTATTTATTTTATTCATTTGTTATTAATTTGGCCCAATTTCATTTCTTTTGACAATAACTTTTTCATCCGATTTTCGATTGACCTGATTCTCAAGGCATCAGGTTTGTGAAATATTTAATTTCATTTATTTGTGAAATTGGGAATTTTTAGAGCTGAAATTGATGAGGATTGCGTAGGTCGAAGTGAGGGGACATGATAATTATTTTTCTAGTCTGTCTTTTATTAATAATTAGACCTATAAAGGTCCAAATTGAGTGTTTTTGGTGTCCATGAGTTTCTAATTTTTTAGAAGAAGATTTGGTGACGGGAAATTGTGCAATAGTGCCGGGAATGTCACGAACATGTATTATACACATTTTAAATTGCTACATGTGCATTATTCAATATTTCTGATTGCCAATTTGGTAATGTTTAAATATTTGGACTGTTTTAGAGACGCATTTGAAACGTCAACCCACAGACGCTGCCGAGGCTTCCAGGCTTTAGCTTCAGAAACAAAAGTGAGTGACCTAGATGGTTTCTCAATTATTATTTGTTTAATATTTTGCGCTTATAATTCTGTGGAGAATAATGGTGGGCTTGTGCGTTTGTTTATGACTGGATTCCGGACCGAAGTTGTCCAATGTATTTGGAGATTATGACATAGAAGTGTTGTTGTCTGAGAATTTGGGAACTCTGTGTTTTAAATGTGATTAAATATGAGTGTGATTTTAATGTGAAAAATTGTGAACTAATTGGTTGAATGTGATAATTAGGAATGATTGAGATGTTGATATGGTTTAATTTTAACCCATGCATTCCATACATACAAGGCATGATCAGATAATAACAGTTGTGACCGAAGTAGCCACCGAGAGCTACAAGCTCAACGTTTATATTTGGGCCTCGAGCCCCACAATGATTCAGAGCCTATGACTCAACGATTATTGTGCCCTTATTGGGACAGTTTCAGAGCCTCAGACTCAACGATTAATGCGCCCATTTTGGGACAGTTCAGGCTCTCGGTCACAACATCGAAATAAAATGGAAATGTGGCACATGAGCATGTCATTTGCATCTAATTGTAATCTCTTTGGTTAAGTAAAAGGCTAATTGCCTTATGCTTCGGTGGTACCATTCATGTGGTACTTCTAAATGTGATTTATGAAACAATTGGATTATGCATGAGTATTTTATGAATTCAATTGATTATGGATGACAAATAGAATGAAATGTATCAAATTGTCTACGTTTACGTGAAATTGTGCAATGTGATTAAATATGCAACAATGTAAATATATGTTATGCAACAATGTATCAAATTGTCTACGTTCCTCACTGAGTTCGCAAAAATCACCAAAATTTTGCAATTATTTTTCAGGACCTAGAAGAATATCCTGTTAGGCAACGGGTGTATAGCAACCGCATGCGAGTGAGAAGAGAGGTCGGGATCAGTTCGTGTCTGCATAAGTGTCTGATAGAGATGTATTTTTCTGAATTTTTGTATTAATGATTAGGTCATGTTGTAAAGGAAACAAACTAAAGGAAATTGTATTTATAAAAAGGGCCCCGTGGTCATTGAACTCACCGATGATTGTTTCTGTAAATTGTTTCAGCATAATACATATAATGTATGTGTAGTGTAAAAAAAAATTATACTAAGTGATGTAGCACGCCACCCTCACAGGGCACGGACTCAGATATCACCGTCGATGTCAGGTTTGGGTCATGCGGGAGTGGGGTGTTACAGAAATGGTGGAGATATATTGATTGATCCAATTAATAGAAGTATTTGGAAAGCCAAGTGCCTATAATGTATAAGTAATGTAGTTATAATTATTGAGTCAAATGTCTTATGAAAATCTACTTTAATTGCACAATTCTTATTGGAGCTTTTCCTTCCATATATTTTGACCAACCCTTAGGCTAAAAGGATATTGTCTTTAAGTAGTATACCTAAAATAAAGACTCATTAGGATTTAATTGTGAGGGGATTCATAACAATCTTACGTCTAGAAGTAATAAGTTTGGTAATAAACTTATAAATGGTATTTGAACAAAATATAAGCATGAATTATTTAAGGGAGTTTGGGTTTTTAATTATAAGAATGATGTAAATTAATGTTTTACTAATTTTCCTCAACGTTTAGCCACTTTAAAAATTTCCATAATTGTTTTAGTTAAAAGTCTTTAATGAGGTTCCAATATTTTTTTAAAAAGAGGGCATTTCAACCATCTACGCCAAGAGATTTTCCTGGATTGAGCTTAAACAACTTTCTTAACACCTTTAGCATTGAAAGGTTATATAAGAAAGTTTGCTTCCACCTTTATAATCTAATCAGTGATAAAGGATCTGAGCAAGTTAAAAATATGAATTACCATTTGTTTAAGAGTCAAAAGTGCTAAGGAAATGTTCATAAGCTTCTTTTTTTATCTCTTATGTTTGTGTTATGCCTACCTTTTACTTCATATGGGAAGAGATTATCTTGATGTTCCTCTAACTGAGAAAGATTTATGGAAGAAAGATGAATTTTTTCTCCTTCTTTTAACTATTGTTTCCTTGATTTCTAGCTCACTGTGGAATTATGACAACTCAATACTTTTGAGCATTTAAGCAACGTCCTTTCCTCTTTTATTAGTTTGATAGGATCACCAGGGTCTAAGTAAAGGTCCACTTCAATCTACTTGAGTTTTAGGGAAGATGAAGACACGACTAATTATATCTTGTAGATTATAGTCTAATTAAGTTATCTGAGCTCCTATTTAACCATATAGAGTTTCCTTATATATATAAAAGCCTTGCGGCCTTGACATATGGAAGATGAACCCTTAATGATAGCTTCTTTAAACCCTTCAACCTTAGTCAGATAGTTATTAAAGAGAAATGGAGCTCTCATTGTAATTTGAGTATGAGATTTTGAGTGATTATAAGGCAGTAATCAGAGAATAAAAGATTTCCAAATATTGGTTTGCTCTATGAAAACTTTATTAACCATGACTCATTGACAAGATTTTTAAGTCCGTTGCCTCAATTTGTTCCACATATTCCCTAAGATCCTCATTAAATTTACTCAGCTTTTAAGTGATGCAAATTGCTATTGAAATCTTCTATGATTAACTAAGAGGAATATTATAAGTGTGGATATTTTTTAGATTTTTCGTAGCTCAGTCCTTTAGAAAATATGATTAGAACGATAAACAAAAGTAATAATTTTTTTTACTATTCTTATACTAAGGTGGCTACAATATGAATGAATCTGTTTGAAGTCTCTATAAGGGATATTTCAATTTTGTTTCAGTCATATACAATAACTATTTAACCAATATGGTGGAAATGAAAATTAAAGATTATGCTTCAGTGCTTCTCTAAAAAGATAATTTCTTATACTTATCTATTTTGAGTTTTATTTCTGAAAGGTTTATAAGCACAACCTTTATTTTTAAAATATAATTCCTTAGCACTTGATATTTTTTAAGAAAAATAATTCCTCTTTCATTCTAAGTGAGGATGTTCGTCAGTGATGAGCAAGTCTCCTTAAGCCTTTATTTTTATTCTTCCTTTATGATCTTTTTCTTGTTTTCTACTTAAAATCCCCTAAATCTGCTAATTCTACTAATTATTTCTCTTAAGTTTGATCCTTAAGGAAAATAGAATTATTCCCTATTAAGTTTAGATTGTCACTAGCATCTGATCTTGAATGTCTATTTATTTAGCCTCTTGATTGCTCGTAATGGGGGGAGTAGTTATTCCTTCAACACCTATCTCTATTCCCTTCAATTTATCTAATCCTTAATTAGAACAAGAATATTGGTTGTTCAATTCCTCTAAATTCCATATTTTTCTAGCTATTCCTTACTTTCCAAGCCCAACAGTTTAATGTAATCTCCTTAATTTTTTTTGTTTATAGGCGTCTAGACTTTGCCTTGTTCAGCTAGTGTTAGTCTCTGTTGGTATGAGACTTTAAATGAGTCTTTATAGAGTCAGTAATCAACTCCAAACCTTAGGAAAGGAAGGACCCATGGCGGTTCATTCATCTCAACCACCGCACGAGGCCTAACATGACCAATTATTTTTAAATAAATTATTGATTTATCCATTACTATTGGTTTTCCTATTAAACTTGTCAAGTTAGCTATTAGTGGACCAATATTCAAATGGTATATTATAGAAATTTATTTATATAAGAACTTGATTATGATATTTGTTACGGAAATAACCCCAGATCCAATCCCGGTTTAATATAATAGCCCAAATAGATAATAACGAAAATAAATAAAGCCAAAATAAAATGGGACACTGAACACAGAGATTTACGTGGTTCGGTCAATGTGACCTACGTCCACGGCCGGAGGGTGAGCACTTTTACTAATATGTGGAGAATGTTTACAAGTACAAAGGTTGGAACAAAAACTTAGAATTATACAGAGAGGATATGAGGATTTTGAGAAAGGAAAGAATGAAATATAGTGCGTTTGGTGTGTCTTTTGAAAGACTCAAGTTCTCCTCTATTTATAGCAAACTTTGAGAACATCCGTCCAAAGCTCAAATCTCTCAAATTTCAAAGATTTATGTTAGGTGCATCCTTATTTGAATTATAACAAGCAGCCACCTTTGAATGCATGAAGAAGCCAACCACTTTTGAAACCATGCAGCCAATCACAACCACCCAATCTAGACATTTGGGTGTGGGACCAAGGCATGCATACAACATAGTGTCCCTTCGACTGACTATTCTTTTTTGGTGGCAGGTATTCGGGAGCTTTTGTATCGAGCTTGGGACTTGAAGTACCAACATATATATCGGGAAGACAATCAGAGTACAGACAGTCTTGCTGCCCTTGCTGCTTATTCCAGCCTCGGGGTCCACTCTCTTCAGGAGGCTCCGTCGCTTGTCTTTGTCACTATGTCCCGTGATTCTCACAGCGTCTTGTATCGCCGCTTTCTCTCTGAGTAGCACTTGATTCTTCTCCATTGTATTAAAAAAAAAAGAGACAAAGTGTGAACCTTTCAACAAGAATCTCTGGCCGCATTTAACATATATCAAAACAAATTATCATCTTCTAATTTCTTTTTTTTTTGCTACAATTGTATTTTGACAATTACAACATTTCAAAAAGTTCAAATTGACGTTTTCAAAATATTCAAACACAATTTTTCAATAGGTGAAAATTTATTGAAAATTTTAACATGATTAACTCCCGTTAATTAAAAGTCAAGTTAATATTGACATGTCATTTTTATTTTTAAATAAAAATAGATTATGTTATTTAAAATATATAAAAACAAGTCTCATTTGCACGTGACAAGTGGAATTTACTGTTTGTAATATATAAATAATGAATCCATTGTCACGTGTCTGTAAGACCTATTTTTTAGTTACTTTTAAAAAAATAATTATGTGACAATATGACTTACTTTTTATTAAAAAATGTAAAAATAATGTCATATCAACATTAACATGACATTTAACCGATGAAGAATTAACCTCATAAAATTTTCGATTCATTTAAAGTCTGTTCTAAACGTTTTAAAATTTTGATGGATCAATTGAACGCTTCAAAACATTAGAAGTTAAATTACATTATGTTTTAAACGACCAAGTTAAATTGCACTTTTGACCAAGGCTTTACTGGAAAAAATAATAATATTCAATTGATCCAAATAAGTGGATTAAAAACAATCCACAACTATTATACAATGCTTAAGAGTCACTTGCAACACTTTACAAAGATTGCAACTTTTGCAGGATTAGTTTTATTCCCATGTTACTGGGATCAGCTAGAGGATGCAAAAATGGGGATTAGATTAAGCACAACTGTCCAAAAATAATTAACTTGGAACTGAAACTGATACTATATTAAATAAGCATAGAGATGGAAATCAGTTAGAAAAGTCAGGACATACTTGGGCCAAAATATTTTTTGGCTTTGGATTTGGTGTAAAGTATAAATATAATTTAGACAAAACAATATCATTTTAATTAATTGATTCTTCAACTTTTAAGTAAAATAATATTATTTTGTTTAAAGTAGTTAACGCTATTTAGTTTAAGTCAGACAATCTGTGTTGAATATGAGTTCGATTCAGAATTCAACTAACCCGATTTTAAGCATCGGCCTAAAGCTTATCAATTCTAATTAGGGATGACAATAAGTCAAGCTAAGGCCCAATCTTAGAAGGCTGAATCTATTCCGAAGCCAAACTCATAAGCCTTAGCCTAAACACAAATTTTATTCATATGATCAAGTTCAGTCAGAAGTTCAATCAAGTTAGTCAGAATTAGGCTGATTCTATTTTTTTTATATAAAATTAAAACTCAAATTAGGTTAAATTAAATTTTATTCATTAATTTTAATTTTAAAACGGGCTCGAGACTTTTTGGCAAAGTCATCAACTCATTTTTACCTCAACTTCCATTTTAAAAAAAATTTATTGAATGTTTAGTTAGTTTACTTTAAAAATGGAATAAGCACCTATTTATTTAATGGTGTGTGAAACAGTAAAACATCGTCTTCAAAAAAAAAGGATGTTGTATATTAATCGGATCAAAAGATCAGATCGAATTCAGGTTGCTAACCCTACTCAAAGGGGTGCCTAACTGCAGTAAAACAAACAGATATCTGAGACCCTAATGTGAAAACTATAGTGATCAAACATTGAAATTACTTCTCCACTGTTATAATATCTATGCATACATAAAGTTCAGTTTCATAAGACTGAATTCTGAGATAAGAAAACGTAACTAATCACTTTGCTATCCCCTAAAGAAACATTCAACTGAAGGACTACTAATTATGTGGTGCTGCTTCTGAATCCATTATCAAGACTCCCCAACTAAAAAATTATGCATTCCCTCATCAAAGCTGCTTCTTCAACTGTTGCCACTCTCAAGATCCTAATGCTTTGATTCTAATACTATCAATGCACATTTGACCTCAAATCACAAAAAGACTAACTTCTCTGTTTCGATGACAAGAAAGAGTGCTCTGCAACTTGGACCACAAAGAGATTTTCTGTTCAAGTTTCCTTCTTAGTTAGAGCACCGTCAGACTGTTCCGCAACTTGGACCACAAAGAGATTTTCTATTCAAGTTTCCTTCTTAGTTAGAGCAGCTTCACGTTCCTGACGGCATCGCTCCCTCTGCACCGAAATCCAGGACCGATGGTAAGCAAAATTAATACCTTGAATACATATAATTCAGAAGGATAAGTAAGCAGTTCATATACAACATCTCTTTCTTTTACCAACAGAGAAGATTAATACTAACAACAACACAAATAGTAAAATGAACCAAAACAGAAAATGCCGGAGTAGAAGTGTAAAAATTGTTTGGTAAATCCACATTCTTTCTCCATTCTCTAGGCGGAACACGAATATCATCATCATATCTGAGTTGTTCATTTTCATTCTTTTGTTACCTGTCAATATCTGATAGAACTCCTTGGCCATTTGTTTCCATCCAATATTCAAGTTCCGGGCACCACAGTCAGTCATTTTCCCCAAACATTAAGCACAAAAAGTTCAAGTCTATGGAGGACCAGCAGTAAGCAAAATTAATTCTGTGGGTACATATAGTTGGTAAGAATAAGTATGCAGTTCCTATACAGCATCCCTTTGGAGAAGATTGATACTAACAGCAACACAAATAGTGGAACGAACCAAAAGAGAAACTTTTTAACAGTGTTCCTTTGGTACAAAAAATCTCGGAGTAGAAATGTAAAAGTTGCCTGGTAAATCCATATACTTTTTCCATTCTCCAGGCAGAACATGAACATTGTCATGACATCCGGATCATTCATTTTCATTATTTTATTACCGGTCAATATCTGGTATAACTCCTTGGCTAATTCTTCCCACCCAGCAGTCAAGTTCTGGGCAACATAGACCCAACAGCAGTCATTTACCCCAAAAATTGAGCACAAAACTCCACCAAAGTTCAAGTCCTGGTACCAATATTTTCAATCCACAAAAAGGTAAAAGATAAATAATTCACCCTCTGCCAAGTTCCAACAAACTACCAACCGTCATCATATTGACCCAGAAGATACTCCGAATATATTGGTTCGGTGGAATCAAATGGTAACTCCACATCTCAATGCATTTAGCAGTTTGAATATATCCCAGATGCATAATCAGTAAGATTTCTGTCAGTCTTTTAGTGAAAATGGGTGACATTATTCAGCCTAAAGAGCAGCAACAAGTAATAAATAAGAGAATACTAAAGATTCAAGCCCTACAATTTCTCAAAAGAGGAAAAAACCGAAGATTTCACATAGTACTTCTTTTTATTGAAAAATTAATCTGATACTTTCCAGAGAATTAGATAGGTTTTTCCCTGACTTTATCTGTGTAAACAAAAGATTTGAAATGCCACAACTTCACATCAACGGTAAGATTTGAGACCTCAATATCAGCTCTTCGCCACCTGGGGCTGTAGTATGATCCAAGAGTTGGGCTAGTAGAATGTAGAAACTCATAAAAAATAACTAATACAACGAAGCACGATCTGATTCCAGACATTTTTACAAAATTAGCAAGCCAACCACTCCAAGATACAATCTTTTACCAGAAAGTGATCCCAAAAGGAACTTTGACCACTTTATCCAACACATTCACATGAAAATAGTGCAGGACTCCATAGGGAAGATAACTTTGGAAGAAATTTTCAATTAATTCCCAGAATATAAATGTCCTGCACACATCTGTTTATGCCACCATCAAAGTGTAGAATTAAACATGCTACGAACGACAAGAGCAGTGGTAAAAAAGTGAAAGAAAGGAGATTGAGGCATACCCTGCGTTCCCAATAAGGAAGGAAGCACACGAAATCATAAACAGGACTAATAGTTTGAACCAACACAATATTGAGCCCAGTAAACAGCAAAAGGGTAGTCATAGGTCGCGTTTTGTGAGGCATAGTCGAATCTGTTATCGAGATTTGATTACCTGCAAACTTGGGTCAATATCAAAATCATCAAACCGAGTCTCCAAAAACATGGGAATCCAAAAGCTCTCTGTTTTAGTATGAAAATGAAACACAAGGACAAAAAGTAGTAGCTTACTTGATTGATTGTACACAAATTTATACAATTTGAAAGAGGTATAAGAGAGAAGAGTCAGAGGAAGTAAGGTAGTTTTAAATGGTAATCATTTCGAGAGAGACAGAAAATTAAGGAAAAGCATGAATAGAGAGGGCCAGAGTAAGGGGTCTGTAGCTATTGAATTCAAGGCAAAAACTTAAAAGGGGAGGGGACCATTGGAGTTGCCTTCCTTGTCTAGGATTGATGATATGTGATGTCTGACCATTTTCTAGTTGCCCAAAAGAAATAGAAAGAAAGAGAACTCGGACTACACTGCAACTTCTGGTTTTCTTAAAATGTTCTACGTTAAGTGAAGGGGACCAAAACGATCTCTATTTTCAATCCAGCTGATAAGGAAGAAGAATAGAGTCCCTCTGGATTTGATCCTCTTGATGGATATGCCAGATTGCTTGAACAAATTTTAGCAAATTTTGGTGGTGGTACATTGTAACTTTTGTTACTTTATTTTGGTGCAGATAGTAACTTATATTACTGCTCA
>JANZLF010000007.1:18408944-18424036 GCA_026546835.1 Erythroxylum foetidum | reverse complement strand
ATCGGAAATTTAAAAAATTTGCGGGACTTTTTTGCAAAATTTTTAAAAATTTTAAAAATTTCCCTCCCTCCCTTTTTATTTTGAATACCGGCCGGTATTGACCGGTGCCGCCGGAATTGGTCGGTACTAACCGGAATTTATCTCCGGTATCTTTATGCTCGTTTCGGTACTATTTTTTGGGCGGTACGGAACGTTCCGACTGGCCGACCGGTACCGACCAGAACGGAACAGAATTCAAAACATTGGCTTGAAAACTGAAAGTACAAAACACTGGGAGGTTGAGTTTTCGTTTTTCGTTTTTCGTTTTTCATTTTTTGTACGTTGATCAAAAACAAAGTGAGGAAGAGTAATAGTAATACTCTTTTCAATGTTTTATTTGGTTTATGATACGTGCATGAAAATTCTTTGTTTTTTTGTATTTTAAAGATAAATAAAGACAAGAGAAAATTAGAGGAAATTGTTTTTTTCCATATTTGAAAAAAGAGTTCTTCAAATTAACCATAGCTATATCAAGCGTTGCAAGCGGAATATATTTTTCAAAATGGAATACTTAAAGACTTCGTGTTTTCGAAGTAACGTATCAATTAATCGTTACATTTCAGGTATTTATTATTTGCCTGTTTTTATTATTATTATGTTTGTTAAATGCGATAAATAAATATATGATTGCAATTTTTTATTTTCGCTGCATATGCAATCCTTCAAATATAAAATCAAAATCAATTGAAATATTAAAATATTACAAATGCTTTAAGTTAATGATTGAATCAAATAAATTTATAACACCATCATACTCAGATATAAACAACACTTTGGGACACTTGAGTTTCGTTACTGTACGTATTATCAATCACTGTTAGTACAAATTGATAGGTAAGAAGGTACACATAAACTTTGCTTGGAAAAGCCCTTGAATTTAAAAATGTTGTCATGTTTTATTCTCATATACAATAAATGACGATAGGCAACAATGTAACTACTGCATTTACTAAAATGGACCAAATATAATGTAAGTGACCATCATCATTACAAAACTCTTGGAGAGATGAAGTCACTAGATAATATCATATATGCACATATAATATCTAGACAACATTAGACCAAACATAATCACAGAGTGTAAAAGGTAGTTAAACCTATAATTATTGAATCAAAATAAGTACCATAACAAGTAGTATTTGAGGAGCAAATAATGGATAAATAGCAATTGATTTGGGTTTCGAAGGAATTGCCAACTTTGTTAAAGAAGAAGAAATATATAGTATAAGTTACAAAGAATTAAAAAACAGACCTTCAATTTAACTTTAATTTTCTCTTCTTTCAAAATTTTTAAATAAATTTTTAAAAGGCAATATAATTTATCTATATCTTTAATTTGAAGTCTAAAAATTACTAACCTTAAATTCAAATAAAAGAATTAGATTTAAATATATAGGCTTAATGAAATTTAAATTTACAAAATATTAAAATAAATCATGTAATAAAACATATAATATCCTTCTTTTAGTCCAATTCAATTAAAAAAAATTCGATCTATTTCAATTCGATTTTTGATTTAGATATTACAAAATTCTTATCAAAATATTAACAATATATATCAATTCTAAATCTTTTTCTTTGATTGTTTAGGTTCGATTCAGAATATCAAAGATTTGTGTATAAGCATACCAAATTCATTCATATAGATTAAAAAAAAAGATGGTACACAATTTAATTCATACAAGTATAGTATGTTACTAAAATTCTAAGAAAAATATTTTTTTTAACAAATAGTGATGTAGATTTAAAATCAGAACTTTCATATTAAAAGAATGAAGCAAATCCAATAAGAAACGACAAAACTTAAAACAATTAAAAATTATTTAACAACACTGAGGTGTAATTAAAATTGTTTAACAACACTGAGGTGTAAAAGTACTACTTTTACACTTCAGTACGTCTCCGCGGATGGCCAATTGTTTTCTTAAAACAATTTATCAATCATTTAATCAATTTACACGTAATTTTAAATTGTTTGTTAAATAATTTATCAATGTTGTATAAGATTGAATAGTTAATTAATTATATTTTTGTAGTTATGTTCTAGTAAAAGCTCTCAAGGGGTGTGGCTCGATGGTTGAAAGCGGAGCTTGATTTTGATTAAATCCCAGGTTCGATTCCATGCTAGACTATCTTGTAAGAGCTTGGGGCAGTCAGGGTTTTACCTGTATATGGAGAACTAATTGGACCCTCAATGATAAGGTGCATCTGCTTAGTCTGTCTGTGGGGTGGTGCGCCAATTAGGCCCTCAGAGAGGTGTGCCTGCTTAGCCCGCTTATAGAATTTCCTCGAATTAAAAAAAAAGTTCTAGTAAAAGTATAAAATTATAATTTATTATAAAAAAAATTAATTAAAGGCCTAAAACTGATCTATGAAATGATTTGATTCATTTTAAATAAGTTTATAAATTTTACTTAAAATTTTGATTCAGACAAAGTCCAACCTCGCTTAAAGTCTTACAAATTCGTACGCAAAGGGAAATTTAAGTTTCATAGAAGGCAAGTATATATTCAAATTGAGTGCCATTTGGTGACTGACTCAGAGAAAAGGCATGGCATTGGGTGGCTCTGTTGCTGCCACGAGTCCAGTTTAAGTGAAGGTGAAGGAAAATTGCGGCTGCCTCTAACGTGTGAGAAGTCTTTGTCAGGTCAGTATCTTGAAAATATTTCCGATTTAGGTGGTAACTATCTTATCGTTGGTTATAATAGTAGATAGGCACCCCAAATCTATAGATAGGAGGAGGCTGAAAACATTGGCTTCGTCGCTAAACTACGCAAAATCCCAAACAGCTGTTTAATTTAACATCATAGGAATGGTTTCGTTATAATTAGTTTTATAAGACCGAGGCATGGAGTGGAGGAGGCGTGGCGGTTTTTAAATGGGATACGGTATCGTCTATTCGGAGTCTCGGACTTGGAGTGGAGGAGGCGAGGCGGTTGTAAAATTGGATACGAAATCGTCTACTCGGACGAATATCTTATAATAAATACTTAAGAGTCAGTTGATATAATAAATGGAAATGTATTGAATAAAGGATGACAGATTAATAATAACCAATTAAATTTAAAATATTAGTGGCGAGAAAGAAGAAGAAGAGGGGAGGATGTTGTCAGCCGCTGCAGGTGTTGGTGTTTTATTATACACACGTGAAGGAGTAGGAGGAGCAGGAGTTGGAGGGGCTGTGGGGACTGGGAGCAATAAGTCAACGGTCAATACCTCTATAAAAAATCATTTACGATTCAAGAAGTTGAGTTCCATTTGCGTCAGAGCATCGACACTATTTGCTTGTTGCAATTATCGGATAGGGATGGCTTCCAATTACCTCAGGCACGGCGACTCAATTGCCAATTTTCCCTCCGGCGCCGGTAAGATCTCTCGTATAAACGCCGTTACACTTGGCGAGTCTCCTGCTTCTGAAGAGAACGATCTCGTCTTACCCAGCGACGAATTCTGTCGCCAAGCTCTGATTCCCAATCCTCAAAAGGTTTGCTGCTTCCTGTCTACTCTTCTAAATCCTTCAGTTGTTTTCCACTATACAAATGCTTGCTTCATAGCATTGCTTAATTGTAAGATATAGCAACGATCTTTTATTTACTCTACTGAATCTACTTTATCAAACTGACTTGATTTATTAGTATAATAAAGAGTATAGACCTTTTATTTGCTCTGATCAATCTATCTCATGATAATAACTTGATTTATGAAGTTTTTTTTATAATTATGGTCTGTCCAGTACTTGGAGTTGTATAAAAGATCTGTTGAAGATCCGGCGGGGTTTTGGTCAGACATTGCATCGGAGTTCTACTGGAAACAGAAATGGGGCCAACCTGTCTTCTCTGAGAATTTTGATGTTCGAAGTGGCCCTATCAACATTGAGGTCTTTTTCTTTCTTCTTCCCATTTACCATTTTTAATGGTCAGATGTTGTTCTAATTTTTCTTTTTCAGCAACTTTTAAGCATAAAACAAATCAAAGTGAATGCATATTTTTATTATTTTGCAATTAGATCAACTTCCCACCTACATTATAGTTATTTTTATTCTTATTATTTTGAAAGTGATGATGAGGAGAATGAGATGACGATTAGCCGCAAGCAGTATCCAAATAATATTTATTTTATCAATAATTGTATGCAGTGGTTCAAGGGTGGTGTAACCAATATTTGCTACAATTGCGTGGATAGAAACGTTGAATCTGGAAATGCTGACAAGATTGCCATTTATTGGGAAGGCAACGAGTCTGGTTTCCAGGACTCTTTAACTTACTCCCAACTTCTTCAAAGAGTTTGTCAGGTCTTTGGTTTTTATACACGCGTGTGTGTTTTATTTATTTTGGCCATCAACTTGAAAAAGATTAACCTTAAGCTACATTCTGTCTTCTTCTGCAGCTAGCAAATTACTTGAAGGATGTTGGTGTTAAAAAGGGTGACGCTGTCATAATTTATCTTCCCATGCTCATGGAACTCCCAATTGCTATGCTTGCATGTGCCCGTATTGGTGCTGTTCACTCGGTACTTGAACAAAACTGTGCAACCTTTCTGTCTGTTTCTTACATGCACATGGGGAATTGCTAAATGCCACTTGCCCTTTCTATACTACCAGGTTGTATTTGCAGGATTTTCAGCAGATTCTCTTGCTCAAAGAATCATAGACTGCAAACCAAAAGTTGTAATAACTTGCAATGCTGTTAAAAGAGGCTCCAAGACTATCCAACTGAAAGACATAGTTGACTCTGCCCTTGCTGAATCCTCAAAAAATAGCATTTCTATAGGTACTAAGTCCTTTTTTTTTTTGACTATCTTCTTCAGTTTTCATTAAGCTAAAAGCTATGTTCGACTGTATGCATTCATGTTGCTGAAATTTTCAAATTTGGGACTGCTATTTAATTTTTCGCTTTAGAAAGAAGATAACCCATCTATGTACCCACTTTCAAATCCTCTTTTCTTCACAGATCTGTGCTTGACATATGAAAATCAATGTGCCATGAAGAGGGGGGACACTAAATGGCAGGATGGAAGAGATGTGTGGTGGCAGGTTAGCTAACAATATCTTTCCAAATATACCAAATTCCATCAGGGAAAAGGAATTCCCATTTTTTATCTCTTGCGTCAGGATCTTCGTAATATTTCTACATGGGAAGAAAGCGGTACAATTTGATGGAACAGATTACTTACTTATTTAGTTTCATGTCTCTATTCCCTGTTGTGTAACTCTGTGCTTCACACCAACAATTGTTTCTATGTAATTCATCATTTGATAGTGCAAACATGAAAAGCTTTTATTTTCTGAAGTTGTGATTAGTGAGTTTTCTTCCAGGATGTCGTCCCCAAGTATCCAACTAGCTGCATGGTAGAGTGGGTTGATGCTGAAGATCCCCTTTTTCTCCTCTATACTAGTGGGAGCACTGGGAAGCCAAAGGTGCTTGCAATCCTTTTCCTAATTTATATTACGTACATTTATATTTCATATGTTCTAATTAGAATTTATAAAAGGGTGTTCTCCATACCACTGGAGGGTATATGGTCTACACTGCCACAACTTTCAAGTATGCATTTGATTACAAACCATCTGATGTCTACTGGTATGAAGAAGACTCCAACTTGTGCTTACTGCTTCTTAACTCTATTTAAAGAAGCTGCATAATTGCTGAAGTCTTCCTTGTGATATCAGGTGCACAGCTGATTGTGGGTGGATCACTGGGCATAGTTATGTGACATATGGACCAATGCTCAATGGAGCAACTGTTGTTGTTTACGAAGGGGTAACTTGTTGTGAATGCACAACTTTGTTTCTCTTTTATATTACAGCAGAAAAACTTGTTTTTGGCCCACTTTTCGTGGGATTGAATAGGATAATGGACTAATATTTCTAGACTTTTGCTAATGAGACGTAAGCATGTTAGCCAATTCAGAATATCTATACATTGTTCAAAGTCTAGAGGCTTGATTAATTTGCAAAATTTGTCTATCATATGCTCAATCTGCATGCCACATTCAGGCTCCAAATTATCCTCACCCTGGACGCTGTTGGGATATTGTAGACAAATTTAATGTGACAATATTTTACACTGCCCCAACGTTGGTGCGGTCCCTAATGCGTGATGGTGATCAGGCAAGCTACTTCCCTTGCATTGCTTCAATCTCTGTTATTAAAGGCATTGACGGATATCACTGCTGATTGTGAATAGCTTTAAATGCCCATGTTCCTCCTCAAAGTACAGTGCCTTTTAAAAAAAAAAAATCAAATCTTTCCATATTTCTTATGTTGTCTATCTTGGCTGTCATCTGCTATTGCAACTTCATTCCATCTAATGTTGGCTGTGTGAGGTGAAGAAACTGATATTGGCCTCTAATCTTTTCTTTCTTTTTTTTTGGACATATGGTGCATGAGTTTTAAACGTCTAGTAAAACATTGTCCCAAGTAACTTGACACTTTTTTATCTTTAATGCCTATTTTTCTGCTTCTGCATAACTGCAATACAAACCAGATCTGATCTTGTATATTGATATCAACTATGGATGATCATGCAGTATGTTACTCGCTACTCACGCAAATCCCTGCGGGTTCTTGGAAGCGTAGGCGAGCCTATTAATCCAAGTGCATGGAGGTCCTAGTCCTATCCAATTGTTGTTCTCATAATACATAACACCTTATAACACATCCATGCCCCTTACAGGTGGTTTTTTAACGTAGTTGGAGATTCAAGATGTCCTATATCAGACACATGGTGGCAAACTGAAACTGGGGGCTTCATGGTATTGACATTCTTTTGTCTTTAGCTACCTTTTATCACATTGCTTCAGCTCTTTATGATCCTAGTAGTCCTTGACTACCTGAAATTGGTTGTTTGTTTGGCATTATACTCTTGTATGACTTCAGCATGCTTATGTTCTGAATGTTTTCTTTTGAATTATTTTCTTATTGTTCTCATGATTATTCATCAGATTACTCCATTGCCTGGTGCCTGGCCACAGAAGCCTGGTTCTGCAACTTTTCCTTTCTTTGGTGTTCAGGTAGCTATGCCATGACTCATTAATTCACCAACCACCAACCCAACTATGTTTAGTTCTGCATCATTGATCTTATCTGATAAAATTGCAGCCTGTCATTGTGGATGATAAGGGCATTGAGATTGATGGGGAGTGCAGTGGTTATTTATGTGTGAAAAATTCATGGCCAGGGGCATTTCGCACTTTATATGGTGATCATGAAAGATACGAAACTACATACTTCAAGCCATTTCCGGGCTATTATTTTAGTGGTGATGGCTGTACCAGGTATCTTGTTTCTATTTCTAAAGTTGCATCATTTTAACCATCTTCAAGGGTTGACTTCTTGTTCCCTATTTGTTTTGTGTGGTTGAGGATGAAACCAACCAAATGAATAATGGTTTTTCATCTATGTTCCAGGGACAAGGATGGATACTACTGGCTTACTGGAAGAGTTGATGATGTAATTAATGTGAGGTATGTTTTGGATTTTTGTGAGGTCTTATTCTTGTTGTTTTGTGAACCTCCAGACGAATATTTAAAGAAGTCCTGAACTCCATTATATTTTTGACTTCTGAGACTAGAGACTGAAGTTTGTCAATAAAGCCACATTGGAGATGTCATTTGTATTCTGCAATTATAATTTGAATGACTTTGGTGTGTAATTGGCAGTGGTCATCGTATCGGTACTGCAGAAGTGGAATCTGCTCTTGTCTCTCATCCCCAGTGTGCAGAAGCTGCTGTGGTTGGTTTTGAGCACGAGGTATATGTGCTTGTGTGTGAACACGATTGTGCACATAGACATGCATCCTAGATAATTTGTACAACAGAAGTAAACATGATAGTGCATTTTGATGCTATCTTCACTTACCACCTCTGAAAATTTATTGTTGGTAGGTTAAAGGACAGGGCATTTATGCATTTGTGACTCTTGTAGAGGGTGTACCTTACAGTGAAGAACTCCGGAAAAGTCTCATACTCGCAGTACGAGAGCAGGTAATATATTCAAATACCTAATGCATGCTCTAGATATTGAGATCCCATGTAGCTTACAGTTTATGTAAAGATGTCACAACCAATACTAAAGCTAGTGTAATTGACCAAATTCCAAACATCTTATTGGCCAACTTATGATGGAGTTGAATTTGAACCTTTAAATTAGAGCAGCCTTGTGATGGTTAAGAACTAACAAATTGCAGAAGTATATCGTATCGCATCCTAAAAGGAAAAGAAACCTGAAATGGGAAATTTCACTACAGGCTAAGTAAGAGATTGGGTGTTTGGGGAAGTTAGACATAGAAAAACGTGCATACATTGTGATCTAATTGATTGAAAGCCTTTTATTGATCTTAACCTTCCAGATAGGAGCGTTTGCGGCACCTGATAAGATTCACTGGGCACCAGGCCTTCCAAAGACGAGGAGTGGAAAGATAATGAGGAGAATCCTGAGGAAAATTGCTGCTAGGCAGTTGGATGAACTGGGAGACACCAGCACACTTGCGGAGCCAAATGTTGTTGATCAACTTATAGCACTTGCGGACTGTTGAGGTCAGGATACCCCCCAAATTCCGTATGCAGCTTTTGGTGTAACCGGCTTGTTTCGAGTAACCTTCATGTTCGTGTGCTTTCACAGCACTTTTAAAGCTTCTTGTCATTCCTCTTTTTTTTGGGGGGTTTACTGTTATTAGCTTATCAGTTTCATTTATGCTACTGAGAAAATAATGCTGGAAGCTAGGGAACTTACACTAATTCCCTGATCATTAGGTTCACAATCCAAATATAAAACATCAGTTCTAAACATACCTACAGTTCCTCTCCTTTGTTTTAATGGTGCATTCTCATGGAACGTCTGTCAACAACATTTGGTCAACCTGACCGATATTTCATTTTTTCCTACTTTTTTCTTCGACCTGTCGTCTAACTTGTGATTTTGGCCTCACCGATTCTGATGCACCAAAACGAAACATGTGATTGTGGACTTTTATGCACCGCCCTTGGTCTGCAATTGAACTGGTCTGGAAATTATAGATGTGGATTGCTTTTGGATGAATCTAAAATATGAAAATTTTCATTGGAAAATTATCGCAACTTATTTCAACACATATAAATCTGTTGATTCATATGTTTCAACTTAATGCTTAGACAGCAAATACAAGACGATGGCAACAAAGAAACAAGGATTTTAATGTTATAAGAAAACATTTTTTATTTTTATTTTATTGCATATGAATGAATAATTTTTCTCATTTTCTACAAATTTGTTTGATAATTTAAAATATATATAAAAAAGATATTTTCCAAAACAAGTTACATGGGATCTATTTTAAGTAATAGATTAAATGAAAGAACAAAAATAAACTTTGGCCTGGATGAATTTATAAGTAAATTCAGAAAAGGTTCTCCAAGGAAACATTTTAGGCCAAAATTGTATTTTAGAACTTAACATTTACATCAAAATGCAAGTTGAACTTTAATGTTTCAAAATTGACAAAATGTTTAAAATAGACTTTATGAGGATAGAAATTTTTATAGGGATTATACTTTGTCAGTTTTTTTTTTAAAAAAATTGTGCACAACAATGGGATCTAACTAATGTTGAAGTGTGTGTGTTTTTTAAATTTTGTGCACAGCAGTGGGATCCAACTAATGTTGATTTGGTTTTTTGTAATTAAAATAAAAGTGAGACCCAACTAATTAAAGATCACCATTTCTCATCACCTAAAATCTCTAAAACCTCAACTCCCACTTTGGTCAAACATTTGCAGAAATCCCTAAATTCCTAACTCACTTCATTCAAACATTTGTAGAAATCCTGCATGATCTTTTGCAAATTCACTGCAGCATAACGTTTTTGTCTGTAATTATTGATGACAAAGTTATTTGATGTAATTGCCACACCTTTTTTTCCATTCATTGATCGGGTATATATACAGCAATTAACGAATCTGTACAGCTAGAGTTTGTTATAACTGAAAGGGATAATTATTATCTATATTACAGGGGCATTCTGTTGTTATGAGGAAGCTGAGTTATTGGACTGAAGTAAATGGGCCTGAGTTTTAGGCCTGCAGGAGTCATTGACCGAGCCACTATCCACACACACGGATGATTTATCTCTTACATTGTCAACTCCCACATGCCTCTATTAGATTTTTAGGAAACAATATAGGCGCAATATGTAGTGGTAGATCCATTCTTTTGACCGGGTTTTAGTTTATGATTATTATATATTGTGGTCTCCTATTCCTTATTGATTTGATTATTCTTTTGCCTGGTCTTATTGTTTATGTTTCTCGTATATTATAGCCCCATATTTTTGACCAAAGTTTGAAATGCTTGTTGAGCTGTTTAATGTATGTTGTGGTTCCTATTCTATGATTTAGTTGTGAGCATGTCTTTTTGGTAGTGCATGTGTTCATAAAGTTAAAAGTAACATAGTTATAATGAATTTCCTTTGATCATTAAATTAAGAACAAACTAAATATTAAACACTGATTTTCAAAGTTAATTATGACCATATTACATTCAATATTCTGTTGCATATTAGATGTTTGACAATAATTACATAAGATTCAAGATTCCACTTCACAAGGAAAAATAAATTTATTTCTCTCTTTAATACTTTTATGGTATTGATCTTCGTCTAGTCAAATCATACCTCCATTTGTAGCTTGTTTTGGATTCAGTTCATCAATGCTTTGTTGGCACTCCTTTAAGTGAGTTAATTATTCTTCTCCTTTTTGTATGAATAAGGGTGATATTTGCCTTAAGAAGTAGTGTAATTTAAAGGTGGAACCACCTAAGCAAGTTTATCCCTTGATTGTTTTTTTATTTCAATTAATTATAAATTTGCAATTTAAGTTACAAATCCTTTAGCTTGTAGGAATTAACATATGTAGACAATTCATTTGATATATACACAAGAATTAATTATACATAATTAATATATCAACAACTTAAACTTTATAACTTTAGTATGCAAAATTTTATCAATAAAACCATCTTAATATGTGTAGGATATTTGAGTACCCGAAGTAATTGAATACCTAAAATAATACCATCTTAATAAAAAATTCATATTGTCATTTTCAATAGTAAAATTAGATTAAATGAATATGCTTTCCACCACATATGCGCATGAAATGTTGATAGCGATGGCATTTCTTGAAATGTATATGGTCTATTATTTGTTACACACAATGCATGAATTGAACCTGCTTATCTCATGAATTCAATCCTTGATGAGAGGTTCAATTATGAGTATTTTATCTAATAAAGAGGTTCAATTATAAGTATTTTCAACCTATTAATAGTAATGAGAAGTTTATTTCATCTTTCAACATGAACTTGATTAGTGCATTTCCATATAACTTGACATGTTTGTGTTTGTGTGTAATTTCATATGCATGAATTAGAAAAAGTAGACAACAAAAAGTTATTCTACTTTCTTTTAAGTTTAATCTATGGACTTAATAATTTGGCTATATTCAAGTGTATTTTCCTTTTGGATTTGGCTATAATTGTTTCCCCTTACTTATAAATAGGTGGGTGATAGCCTAATTTGGTAGTATAGGGTTGTTTTATGGTGAGAAGTTCCTAGTAGAACCAGGCTTGAAATATATTGATGGGCAAACAAGTTTTCTTTTTGATAAAGTAAACCTTGATTATATTAGCTATTGGAAAATATGTGAGATGGGAAAGGAGTTACGATACCTTCAAATGTACAATGCTTATTACAATATACCCAACTTTAAGTTTGTGAGTTGTTGAGATTTATTAAATCTAGTCAGAGTTGTATAAGGCTTATTATCGTCATAAAAATCTACCAAATGATTGATTTTTATGTAACTCATTTGTTAAACACCACAATTGTTGCATATAAGATATTGCCTATAACTAGAGCAAAATGGAGATAATGAAGGTGAAGAGGGAAGTTATGGTAGGAGGGTAGACTATGTTGATGATGAACATGTTGAGGAAGCTGGTGTAGAAGTTGGTGGAGTTGGTGAAGGAGTTTATGAAGGAGTTACTATAAGAGATGGTGAATGAGTTGGCAAAGGAGTTGGTGAAGGAGTTGATGTAGGATTTAATGAAAAGATAGATAATTATGATAGAGATCAGGACGGGGGTTTTATACAAGTTAACGTTCAAGATGATAACCAACTAGTAGAAATTAAATCAATCGATCGTGGTAGTTTTATTGATAGTGATGCATATTTATGTGGAGAAGAGTCGGATGAACCATTGCAAAGACATTATACTAGAATTAACAATAATCCATCTTAAGTGGCTACACATTGGAGATTGGGGATGGAGTTTGGATTAACTAAAGAATTCAGACATGTTGTTGTAGATTGTGCAATATAAATAGAATACGATGTTAAGTTTAAAAAAGGTGAAAGTCATAAGATCAAGGTTAGATATATTAAAGGTTGCCTTTAGGAGTTAGATGTGACAAGAATGAACGGTACTTCAAAGTGAAGACATGCAATCCTAGGAATAGTTGTTTTACTACTAACATATTTAAATTGGTTTCAGCTAAGTTCTTTATGAGACATTTTAGAGAAAGAATACTTAAAAAACTTAGTATCTTGATGGAAAAGATGGTTAAAGAATGCAGAGAAAAACTTAATATATTTGTTAACTCATGTATGTATAGAGCAATAAAGAGGAAATTGAGAAAAGAAAGGGAAACTAATTATCTGAATGATTATACCAAGCTATAATGATATATACATGAGTTGAGGATTAGCAATCCAGGATCAACAATAGAGTTACAACTAGTGAAGAATGAAGAAACTTATATGTTACAAGTATATAAAGTTATATTTATACATATCATCGACAACTATATTTATTCATTTATTTGTACATCGTTATCTCTTTTATGTAGTTCAAAATATTATACATTTTCTTTAATGCCATAAAAAATAGAGGCATTTAAGGCTAATTTTTTGTATTGATGGTTGCTTTCTAAGGACAAAATTCCAAGGCCAACAATTGAGTGCCTTTGGGAGGGATGGTGATGGAGGGATATATCAATAGCTTGGGCTATTTGGAGGTAGAGAATAATGATTATTAGATATGGTTTATGGATTTGTTGGCTTCCAACTTGAAATTGGATAATAGTGAAGGGCTTACAATTATATCAAATATGAAAAGGTATTTTATTCTTCATATATTTATAATTTATTATTATAGAAATTTTATATTAACTTAAATTAATTATTATAGGGATTGATTAGGGCTATGAAAGAGACATTATCATATGTCACTAATCGGATGTGTGCTAAACACATATACCATAATTGGCATATAAATTAGAAGGTCAAGGATTTGCGAAAGCAATTTCGGAATTAATGGTCAACTTACGTCAAATATTTCAACAAACAATAGCAAAGACTGGATAAAATGAAACATGGATGTGCATCAGTATTGCTTGCATATCTTAAAGAGAGGTGGGCAAGATACTACCAATATTTAAAATCAAAATGCCTGAATATTGACAACAATATGAGTGAAACTTTTCATAAGTGGATTTTATTAGTAAGAGATAGGCCAGTTATCTTGAAACCATTATAATCATGGTGATGAGGCATTGCATACCTAGAATTCAAATGTTGAGCCAAGGATTATGAAGAAATTGGAGAAGAATAAGAAAGATGTAACGCAGTGGAGAATAGTTTAGAATGGTAATGGACCATATGAAGTATATAAGGGTGATGGCAAGCATATTGTAAGGATTGGTTGACACCAATCATGTAGTTATCAGACATGTGAGCTTTGTGGATATCCTTGTAAGCATGTTGTAAGTGCTATTTACTATTTGAAGCAATGTGTGTGTAAAGACCCAATATATACCCTAGAAGCATTATAGTATGTCTAGGGTGTGTTAAGAAGTGAACAGAAAGAATTAGGTGTAAATAAGCATAGGAAGGGACACATTGGTAATTAAGTTAAAAAGATAGGGGTAAATTGGTAATTTCTTCATTTTGGCATAGACATGAATAATTAAATGTGAAATATGGACTATAATGAAACCAATTGATGACTTTATATGCCAATGTGGGAACTAAAGAAAAAAGGACCAAATGTCCAATTTTGCCAAAAATTAACATATGGTCCAATGGGATTGAAACATATGTCTAAGACTAGAAACTTCATGAAAAGGGGAGTAGAAGAGAGGGGAAAGGGAAGTGTATATAGGGTTTTAATTCTAGAATTTTCTCATCTCACCTCATCTCCTCTCCATTTACATAAGGAATCAAGCTAATCCTAGGTGATAATCAAAGTAAAAATTAGTGTTTTTTCTTCTCATCTTCATCTTTTCTTGCTTTGCTCATGAAGGGTTGGAATTGGGATTGAGATATGTATTTATGGTGTTCTAGTTGGTGAATCAAGCAGAGAAAAAGGGGAAGAGAAGGAAAAGCATTAGAAGAAGAGCTAAATGGGAAATTTCAAGGTTTGGGACTACACTTAATTTAATTTCTATTTGTGTGTGTTTGAATGGATGAAAAGATTCATTTAGATATGGAATGGTGTCTTGGTATTATCTGGGTGTCGCTTTGCATGAAATTGTTTGAATACGCAAGAGAGTAACGTGTAATGGAACGTTTGAACCAATCCTATTGTTTTGGCCATAACTCAACCTATAAACCTCTAAATTAGGAGATTTTAATTGTAGACGAAACTAAAGACATATAACTAAATATCTATAGAAGAGACCCTAACCTTATTTGTTGGGCCCCGTTTCCGAAGCCCAACGATCGGACCGCAGACGAAAACATATACGAATTTCCAAGTTCCTTAACCTGGAAACCACCAAGGAGAAATTCCTCCATGGCATGACTTCTCAAGCCCAAGGGCGGACCCACAAGACGGAAACACAAATTCCCCCAAAGACTTCTTCACATTGGTAGCTCTTAGACTCTAGTTCGATTAGAAATAAGAACCACCCCAAACAGAGCTCTATGGACCAAGATACACTTTAGAAATCGAAGTGAGTTTATAGCCCAAACAAGCTCTCCAAATCGACCCATCATTTCCTTTTCATCAAACTTTCTGGA
>JANZLF010000007.1:18320408-18336515 GCA_026546835.1 Erythroxylum foetidum | reverse complement strand
CGTTATAGTTTGACTAGTTATACATACACTTGGATCCTGGCTTTCGGGAATGTCCCGGGACTCAAAATTTTAAATTCTGCACTGTGTTTATGTGATGAACGCCCCGGGATTTTCCTACACATTTCTCACTGTTGCGTTGTGTTACTGTAAGTTGAAAAATAAGGATTATACATCTAAATGCTTGTACAATTCGTATCTATGATATTATTAGGAAGATTTCTACTTTGACAAGTAGGGTCAGAATGAAGATCCCAATGGATTTAAATGAAAGCTTTGAAACTTTTAGAAGTCCGATCTTATTAATGGAACCTTTTCCCATTATTAATTAGACGTATTCACTAGTGTTAAGAGATGAGAAATAGAAATAGAACAATCTTTCTTTATCTAAAGTTTTTTAGAGTTCTGTTATGCTTCTTAAGTTTTTAGTAAAGTTTTTGAGAGTTCTGTTATGCTAATTAGGAATGATGATATTAATACTCTAATTACAAATGCAGTTCGATAAGAGACGCTGAAGCTCATTACAGGGAAAACAGACACTAAATCAAATCTTATAGTTATCGCTTCTAAATTTGGAGGTATGTTTAAAACTTATTGTTTTAATTCATGTGAAAGTCTAAGTAAATCTTAGATATATGGATTGTAGGCACAATAGCCACCAACCATATGACACCACTTCTAAAATTACTCTATCAATCTATCAAATTATGAACACCAATACCAATATTTTTACCTAATGACAACTATACCTTTGTTACAGATACCAGAGATGTCAAATTGCATTCAAATATGTCCTAACAGAAAGCTTTATAGGTGCCAAATTTTAAGTATAAATTGTTATCCATTAGCAAACTAATAAAAGTCTCAAAGATCATGGTGGCATTTTACCCTACTGGATATGTGTTTTGGGCCCCAAATAAGGTCATATTAATTAGCAAAGAACAAATAAGACTCTACAAACTTGATGCTTCTAGTTTTTTGTTTGCATCATCTCAATTGTACTTTATAATGAAGGACGAGCAATTATCATTATAATTTGCACAAAATTTCATGTTCATATTGCTACTAGAGTTAAATAAAGGATTTTTTTTGTTCAAATGTTATTCTTCTATTTGGAACAATAGATAGGGTTCATGCTTCCTATTATAAGATAGCTTATATTTGTTAACTACAAATCCTTCTACCTATAATTTTTTATCCAATTTGTCCACTTACAAAAAAAAAAGATTACCCTTTCTTAGAAGCATAATGGTCTTTCAAAGGATGTTTTAGTACATTTTTATTTATGGGGAACTTAGGTGAAAACTTTAACTAGAACTCAATATTTCTTAACTATCATTGATGATTTTTCACATTGTGTATTGACACGCAATATAAAAGAAAACTTTTCCACACTATTGAACACTTTAATAAACTCATTGCAAACTAGTTTTAGACCACCATTAAAACTACTTACAGATAATAACACTTGGTTTATAATCATAAAATGGCTGAAATTTTTATCAAGTGCTACATCAGTGTAGTAGTTGTAGGACACCCCGCCCTTGAGGGTCACGAGCCTGACGACTTAAGGGACTTCTGGACATGTGTTCTGTAAGGGTGGTGTGCCCCCACTAGGAAGACTTACTTTTACTATTTTCAAATAGACATTGGCCTTAATTATTTTACACAGCCTTGGGACAAATAGCATAACTGACATTAGGATTATTGGGTTAAGATCCTCTTAAGACGATTCCAAAGAAGGCGTTGGAGACCTATAACTTTGAGGAAGACCTTGAGGTTGGATTCTATCCTCTGTAGAGGGTCAAAAATGGAATAGATGATAGGGAGAGGCGAAAGATAGACAAAGCAAAAGACAAAAGAAGCAAAATATAGACGAAGCAAAATACAGAAGAAGATGACGTCATCACAGAAGAAATACAGAAGGAGATGACATCATCACAGAAGAAACAAAAAGGTAGAAGAAACAAATACAGAAGAAGCCAAAGACAGAAGGAGAGAAAAGGCCGAAGAACCAAAAAAGCAGAAGAAGCGAAAATGCAAAAGAAGCAAAACATAAAGGAAGCAAAAGATTGAAGGAGCGAAAAGACAGAACAAGCAAAACACAGAGGAAGCAAAAAGGTAGAGGAAGCAAAACACAGAGGAAGCAAAAAGGCGAAAGAAGCAAAAGATAAAAAAAGTAAAAGACAGAAGAAGCAAAAAGGTAGAAGAAACAAAAGATAGAAGAAGCGAAAGACAGAAGAAGCAAAACACAGAGGAAGCAAAAAGGCAAAAGAAATAAAAGACAGAAGAAGTGAAAGACAGAAGAAGCAAAAGACAGAAGGAGCGAAAAGGCAGAAGGAGCAAAAAACATAAGAAGTAAAACACAGAAGGAGTAAAAAACAGAGGAAGACACGTCAACAAAACAAAGAAAAATACACGTTAGGAAAATACAGAAGAAGACATAGAAGAAGACGCGCCAGCAAAACATAGAAGAAGCAAAACCCAGAAGAAACAAAATTTAAAAGGAACAAAAAATAGAAGGAAGAAAACTCAAAAGAAGTGAACCTAAGAAGGAGCAAAACACAGAAGGAGCGAAACACTGAAGGAACAAAACACAGAAGGAGTTCATGAACAGTAACACAGAAAGAGTTTATGAACACTAGCACAGAAGGAGCGAAACTAAGAAGAAGCAAAACATAGACGATACAAAACATAGAAGAAGATGTCATCATCAATGATGTCATCCCAGAAGAAGCAAAAAGGAAAAAGAAGCAAAACTAAGAAGAAGCAAAACGTAGACGATACAAAACACAGAAGAAGATGACATCAACAATGATGTCATCACAGAAGAGGCAAAAAGGCAGAAGAACCAAAAAGGCAGAAGAAGCGAAACTAAGAAGAAGCAAAACACAGACGATACAAAACATAGAAGAAGATGATGTCAACAATGACGTCATCACAGAAGAAACAAAAAGGAAAAAGAAGCAAAACTAAGAAGAAACAAAACATAGACGATACAAAACACAGAAGAAGATGATGTCAACAATGATGTCATCACAGAAGAAGCAAAAAGGCAGAAGATACAACTCCTTTCTTGCTCCTCTTCCCTTATAAGGACCCCGACTTTTAGCTCAGACGTCCAAAATTTTCATGCTAACTACCGTTAGAAAGATTCCAGAAAGATTTACAACTAACTATAAGGCACATTTGCCTAAATTGGCTTAGGTTAACCTAGATTTTTCCCTGAAGTCAGAAAGCTAAGCTTCCTTTATGAAGCTTGAAAAATTTCAACGTATAAACTTGGGAGAGTCATGAGTAAATATGCAAACATATTCCATTTGCATCAATAGATAGAAAGTTTTACAAAGCTTTATTGGGCATTTCAAGCCGCAAATACATTAATACATTGATATCCCAAAATACAAAAGATACATGATTTGCTCAAAATGTAACTAAAATACTGCTTTACAAACTTGTTTCAAAATACAAAATAATAAAAACTAGGAGTGCTACCTTGCCCTTTTGACCTACTCGATATCTTGCTCATCACCTGAATGTGTGGGAGGAGATTGAGAGGGGGCGAGTTTAAAGCCCGTGGGTAACAATCTTATAATCAGTAACAAGCAAAAATCATTAAAATAATCATCTTCATTGCAATAACTCACATTAATGCATAACATGGATACATCACTACTGACAACATATCATGAACACACAAGACACATCAAATTGGTTCGGGTGGATCCAAAACAGAATGTACTATGCATTTTCACATAACGGTGTTGCGTAGCCGTGAACTAATGGGAGTCTATGAAGGAGCTCCATGTCATTAGCGGGCAGACGGGCGAAGCCTTTGGACAAGTGCACTTGACATACTTAAGGGACCACCACGAACCCACATAACATGTAATTTCATGACTTGTAAACTTGTTTCCCAAAATGGCACTAGATCAAAAACTTGGTTGTTCATAACATGATATCTTTTCCAAATCATTTCATTTTTCAATTACAAAATTTATGCACAGAATATGCAGCACTTTCTCAAAGTATTTAAAGAACAATTAGATGCATAGTTGGAAGTAGTTGAAAACATTTATTTCACTTTTCTTGAAAGAAGAAATTTATGGCTTATTAGCTAATTATAAAAATGTAACCCATCTTAAATTTCTTGTTGATAATTTGCTGAAGTGAGCCTTTCTTCTTGCTTCTCTTGTTCTTCTTGATTCCCGTTTTTACATCAATAAAATCCCGAAATCAGATGAGATTTTCAGATGAGAAACCAAAGAAGATAAAGTATAAATTGATCCTAGAACTCTTAAACCCATGCATTTTCTAAGCTTTTGAAACCAAAACCCCTTCCCAAAATTCGAAGCTTTAAAATGCTCTTACCTCAAATCTTCTCTAAATGAAGAAATGTTTGGTTCAAAAGAAGGCTCTTATCTTCCTCTATATTTTCCCCTTTTTGATCACTCTCAAAATCCCCTTTGAAAGTTGAGAAAAATCAAGACCTGGCTCAAAACTCTTTTCTCCCTCTAAACCCACGACGCTCTCTCTAACTTCTTTCTTACTTTTGTGCTTTCTCTATTCTATTCTTCCTCACCACATTTTTGGCTTTTAAAATGCAAGCCAATAAATTCCTTTTCCCATTTTGGCCCTCCTTTAAAGTCTTAAAGCCTTCCCACTTAAGGGATCTCCCCAAAACACCCCTTATGCAACTTATCACTTTAACATTGTCACCTATGTAACATAATCTCATTAACATAAACATGATACTTAATTCCAATTGATTGAGCCCAAGTTTATTATATAAATTGGCGACACTTTTATGGAATTTACTATACTTTTTGACTCCTAATTCTTGATTTTGCACTTAAATTAACCCTTGGGTGTGCACTTTTATTTTATACAATTTGATAGTAAAAATTGTTACAAATTGGTATTAATTGCATTACTTCATTTTTTTGAGAACAATTGATACTGCAAATTGCTATTTTTGACTGTAGGATCCTCAAGGAGAAGGGAGTCAACGTGCTGAATTGAAGTCAACAGGAGATCATAGCCTTCGAGAAAAATTCGCCTCGACGAAGAATGAAGAATCCAGGCTGAACTTTTGGGAAAGATTAATTATCTCGCGGCAGCGAAGGACCCAGAAAATACTCAAAACCTTTCAAAAAAAGTACGCTGCGGCGAAACGTCGAAAACCCGAACATATTTGGAAAAATCTCTCATTGTGTGACCCGACCCATCGACCCAACGTTTAAAAACCTGCCAAATTAGGTTAAGAGTTTTTTTTTTGGGAAGAAGAGCCTACACTTCTGACACTACCTCTCATCTCTCTCTCTCACCTTTCATCCATCAATCTACTTCATTTTTCATCGTTGTTTTCATCTCCTCCTGCTGCCATGGGTGCTATCGGTGTGTCCACAGTTGTGAGTACTCCCGGAGTGATGCTTGGCTAAGCAACATTTTCACTTGAAGATGTAGTAATGGCTTGTGTTCAATGGGTTTCAAAGGGGAGTAGTTCATTAATGTTTAACTATATTGTTATGAACTCTTGAGTTAGGATTTATGCTTTGTAGATGGATTTTCTTGATTATAGTTTAATCAAGTATTGAATAATGTATTGTTTTATGGATCTGTTGATGTAGAACTTGGAGCTTTAATATATGAATTCTCATATATGTCTTTTTGGTGATTTTGTTATTTCTCTTTTATCTGCCTAGTTGTGTTTGATATTGAGATAATGCTTGATCCCAATTGACCACTTACCGATTACACACAATAAAATGCATTCAACAAGGTTTTAAGAAATGAAGTTCATTGATTAAAACCTTGGACTTAAAGAGTTCTTTAAGGTTTATCATTTGAAAACTGAGTGACTTTCTCTCCCAAAAAGATTTGTTTGGAACTATGTTAGCCAAAGCTTGTTTTCAAGAGGATTTTTATCAATTTGCTCATCTTTTGAATTTTCACTTTTCATTTCACAAAAATCCAAAAAATAGATTTTATACACTTTTCTTTCATTTAGTTCAATTTAATTAGTTTATCAAAAAATCCAAAACCCCCCTTTTTATCAATTTAGTTGCATTTCTTGACAATTAGGCTAGCTTAGACCATTTGTGCTAGGTTCCAATTAAGTGAGACGACCCGAGGTTGCACTCTATATTGTAATCCTTGGAATTAAATTTTTGATTCGCTTTTCAAGGGAGTCACCAAAAGACTAACAAGAACAAGCTGATCAAAATGGCGTCATTGCCTAGGACCCAAACAATTGGTTTTCTTTAGGTTAGCTGTTGTCATCTTTGTTTGTTGTTGATAATAGGAACCCTTTTCCTTTAGATTTCATTTTGGTAGTTTTCTTTCAGTCTTGTCCGTAGAATAGGTTTTTAATTCTTCTTTGCATAGCATACATTTTGAAAAAACAAATAACAGCATATTACAGTTGAACATTTTATATTTTGCATTCTGATAGTTTTTGAGTCTTTTCTTTGATTACTATTTGAGCCATACATACATACTTTCACACACAATACATTTGCATCCATCACTTTTCATATTTTATTTGACTTTGTGTGCTTGCAAGTACATTTTGTTAATTTTTTATTTTCCTTTGAACTGTTCCTGTGCTTGCCCCAAAAAGCAAAACTCCTACCCTTTTATCCTAAAATTGGAGGACGTTTGAGAAATATCAAAAGGGAGAGGATATCAAAAGAGAGAAGTAAGGGGTTTGTTGAAGAAGAATCAAGTGAGCAAGGTAGTGAGAGCAACCTTGTGGAGGGAGTGAATATGGCCAAAAACCCAGCTTTTCTTCAAAACCCTAACTTTCATGCTAACCAACCTAGGAATGGTGATAATGAAGAAAATGGAGAGCATGAGAGAGTAGGTGAAAATAATGGGAATCAAAGGAGAAGGACTATTAGGAAAGCAACAACTTCTGATGTGAATTATGATCGATTTACTGCTGGTTGTCCTAATTTTGATGTTAATTTTGAAGCTAAGGGATTACTCATTAATTCTCTTCCTAAATTTCATGGCTTGACAAGTGAGTATCCCTACATGCATTTGTAATCCTTGTCCATGATCTATCAGAGTATGAAACCAATGGGAGCTTCCCTTGATCAAGTGCTATGGAAGGTTTTTCACCTATCTTTAGAAGGAAAAGCACAGGAGTGGTACATGAGCCTCCCAAGGCATGTGGCGAATGCGTACCATAGTTGGGCCAATTTGAGGAAAGCTTTCTTGGAGAAGTATTTTCCAGCTTCCAGGACTTCTTCGATGAGGAAGGAGATTTATTTAGTAAGGCAAGATTATGATGAGTCCCTCTATGATAATTGGAATCGCTTCCAAGATCTACTGTTCAGATGTCCCCATCACCAAATACCTGATGAGCAGTTAGTGCAGTACTTTTATGATGGATTGAAAAGTCAAGAAAAAGGTATGTTGGATGTGGCATCGGGAGATTCATTGATTGATCTTACAGCTTCAGAAGCATGGGATTTGATCAAGAAGATGGCTCTGAATCATCAATAGTATAGTGTGAGAGATACCCGAGGAGTGCATGAGTTGGGTACTTCAACAACCCTTGCCAAAAGAATGGAGAGTCTGGAGTCTAAGGTTGACTCACTGGAGAACATAATCACTTCACAGTTGTCTTTCATCACTGTAGAACTAAAGAACATGAATGTGCATCGACCATCATCTTCTATGGATCTTACTGCACCCAGTTGTGATACTTATGGGTTGGTGATGCACATAACCTGTGTTTGCCCAGGTCGATATGAGGAGGTGTCCGCAGTGTATACAGGAAGAACAAATCAGAAATGGGACCCCTACTCAAATACTTATAATGAGGGTTGGAAGGCCAATTCTAGATTTAGTTGGAGGAATGAAGAGGGCAAAGCTCAAAACAGATTTCAAAAAGGAGGAGGAGCTGGTACTTCCACTAACCAGTTCGCCATTCAACAACAAGCTCTTACTGTCCCACCCAAGAAGGATACCAACCAGCTGTTGCAAAATATGATGACTTTGATGAAGGAAGAGAGGAATTCAAGCAATAATCAATTCAACGCCATTGCTTCTATGATTCAGCAAGATTCTTCAAAGAATGCTTCTCAGTTCAATGCCTTGGAAAAGAAAATGGAGCAATGGGAGACAAAGGCGGAGAACATCAACTCTTTTGTCACTCAATTGTCTATCAACATGAGTGAGAACTAAGCAAGAAGCAGGGGAACAATTCCTTCTAACACTGTGATGAATCTAAAAAGTCTGAATGTAATTGCTCTCCAAAGTAGGAAACAAGTAAGGTTTATTCATCAGGAAGAAGAAGAATGTGATGAAGAGGTTGACAGTGGAGAATTGCCTTTACCACCGAATAACAACAAGAGATCTGAGAGCTCTAAGGAAGAATCACTTTTGAACGAAAGAAAGTATGTATCGAAGAACAAAGGAGCTAATTCAGAGAGTGCCAAGGAGAAAGCACCAACACATGAGCATAAGGAATCAAGCAAGCATGAAGCTCAAGGTAAGGAGGTAAATCTTCAGGACCTTCCTTTTCCAAATTCATATTTGATGAGTAAACGTATTACTGAAATTAAGCATTAGAAGGATATAATTGATCTGTTTGGAAAAGTTGAAGTCAATGTTCCTTTGCTTGATTTAGTGAAAAGAGTTTCGGCCTATGGTAAATATCTTAAGGACTTGTGCACAAATAAGGGAAAGTTTAGGCCCAATGAGAGAGTCCATGTAACATCCCGTCCCCCTATTAAGGGTTAGGACCTGAAACTTCAGTATATGCTAGCTCAAAGAGAAATTAAGACAATGCATTTTCTTGCTCATGCATCATGTTAGCATATAAGAATATAAATACGAAATGTTTTCACATAAAAGTGGTACGTGCACTCATTGACAACTTCCGGGTATAATTGATGTTAAAAGTGATTTTATTGAAAATAAGGAGTAGAAGGAGTGGAGAGACTGATTTAGGTATGAGTTGAGAATAGGGTGTAGGGCGTTGAAACTTAATCGTAAAATTTGTGTTCTAATTTCGTAAAAAAAAAATTGGGATTGATATAAATAGATTTTGGGCAAAGTTCCCTTCTAGAAAGTTGCAACTTATCTTTTTAGCTTTCCATTGATATGAAGTATGAAAATTTTGGAAAATGGAGTTGGAAGATATAATCATTAGAAGTTGTGATGCTGTTTAGGATGGAACTTTAGGAATAGTCACTTTAATTTGGAATTTTGACCCTTATAGAGGAAGAAATTGTTTTTAAGTTCTTCAAAAAGGTTGTAGATCTTTCTTTTATCTTTCCAACGATATATTATATGAAAAATTTGGGCATCGGAGTTAAAAGTTATGATTCTTATAAGTAGATACATTCTGGAAGAAATGAGACAAAGTATTGTTCATCGTCTCAGTTACTATTCATCATCTCAGTTTGAATTTTTGTATTTCAATTTGACCGTCTCAGTTACTGTTCAAAAAAATGAGATGAAGTACTGTTCATCGTCTGCTTTTTTATCATCTCAATTACTGTTCATCGTCTCATTTTTACTTTTTGCGTCTCAGTTACTGTTCAAAAAAATAAGACGATAGAAATGAGACGAAGTACTGTTCATCATCTCAGTTACTGTTCATCGTCTCAGTTTGACTTTTTGCGTCTCAGTTTGACCGTCTCAGTTATTGTTCAAAAAAATGAGACGATAGAAATGAGACGAAGTACTGTTCATCGTCTCAGTTTGACTTTTTGCGTCCTAGTTTGACCGCCTCAGTTACTATACATTGTTACATTCTGATCTATTTTCTACCCTTAAAATGTTAGAATTGGCCTTTTAGGTCTTCATAAGAGTTGTAGTTCTTGAAATTCTCTTTTCATCCATATAAAGAACACCTCAATCCGATATCTGTAGGGAAGGGTATGAAGAGTTTCCCAATCTATATTGTCTAATGATGTCATCATCGTTTCAAAATGACGTCATCATTGTCATCTTTTGTTTTTAACCCCTCATATGAACGAATTGGCCTTTAAGGTCTTCATGAAAGTTGTAGCTCTTCATATCCTCTTTCGAACCATTCAAAGAAAACCCCAATCCGAAATTTCTACAGAAAGTTATGGCTGTTTCCCCGAACGAGGTTCAATATGATTGAGTTCATAAACATGGTTGTTTCTCTTAACCATAACTTCTTCTCTAGACCTCCAAATGACTTGATTCTTGAACCATTGGATTCGTGAGACTTTTCTCTACAACACCACCAAGAATCATGCCTATATGAAATGAAGGGGGATATATTTAATGAAAAGAGTGGGACGGGTACAGTGAGTGTATTTTTAAAGGATATGAACTGTTGTTATTCCATTGAACATGCTTCGGTATTTTGATGATTTCTGGAGCTATACTGATACAAATGAGATGATTTTTTAATTGTTATAAACTAGAGACATGGAGATACAAATGGTATGAAGAAATTGTAATCTAATTCAGTCACTAAGATGTTTAAATTTCAGATGGACATTGTATATAGTATACTGTTATGGACAAGAGCAGTCCAAACATATTTGAAGTATATCTTTTGAATCACTGAACCGAATCAAATGAGTTTGGAGGCATTAGAAACTTAAGACAGTGAAGGACTTTTTTCTGAAAGAAAGTGTTATGTTAGAATGTTCAAGGTTATTTTTGGCAAGACACTTAAGTTTTAAAGAGCATAAGCTTATAAGGAAGGATAAAATGGACATTTTGGACTCATTAATGGCAAAATTGGAAAAAGAAGTATTGTCTGGCTTATAAATAAAGGGGAGAACGAAAATGGACAAGAAAAGAGAGAAATATCATGAAGAAGAAAGAGAAATACGAAGAGAAGAAGAATGAAAGAGAGAGAAAGAAGAGAGAACAAGCTAGGGTTTTAATTTCCTTAGCCTTCAAGAGAGATTTTAAAGTTGTTCAAGAAGAGAAAATGTAAGAGGAAGAAAAGAGCTTCCATTTGAGCTAAAGATCTCTTTTTGGTGAAAAATCAAGGTAAGATCTTTTTGACTCTTTTGGATTTTTGGAAGGATTCTAACTTATGGAGTTTAGAAATTGCTTGGGTTTAAATGTTCTAGAATCAATTTTGGAGATTTTGCATTATGGGATTTTTAAGTGGATTTCTATTGAAAGAGATTTGGTTTGTTTTAGGAAACCAAGAGAATCCTACCCAAGAACAAGCGAAGAGACAAATTTGACTCGAATTTTTGAAGACAACTAGGTGGGTAATATATATATATTTATGGTTTTTGTGTCAATGGGCAATATGCCTAAATGTGTACATATGTTTAAATTGCTAAGCTATGAATAGGGTTTTGATATTATGAGATCATGTGAGGTTAAAAAAAAAAGAGATGATGAAAAATTGAGTTATGATATAGAATAACCAAGTGTTCTTGAGAAGTAAGCTTATGAATAAACTAGACTCTTGCAAAGGGTGCAGATTGAAAGGAGAATTTAGAATGATTATATACCAATGAAGTGTATGAAACA
Source organism: Erythroxylum foetidum (assembly GCA_026546835.1). Classification (NCBI taxonomy): domain Eukaryota; kingdom Viridiplantae; phylum Streptophyta; class Magnoliopsida; order Malpighiales; family Erythroxylaceae; genus Erythroxylum; species Erythroxylum foetidum. The sequence goes on along the minus strand of JANZLF010000007.1, from coordinate 18,325,022 downwards.
TGTATCAATTTTGAAATGGGAATGAGCATAATATGTGTTCTAAAACATACCCGGGATTGTCATTAAACATGCATTGTACATAGTCCATTTATTATCTGTGTGTACTTATTGATGAGTGTGAAATGAGTATTTTGCATATATGGGCTGTGCAGGTCAAGTGTCCACATTCTAACGTGAAGTAAATGCTATTTTGGAGCGTAATGTGAGTAGACCTAGATGGTCTTACTTTATTGTTTGTTTTGTTTATGTTATAAATTGAGTGATTATGACTAATTATGAATGTGTCTTGATTGTTGAAATTCGAACAATGAAGGTCCGATGAAGATGCTATATGAATGAGATATTGAAGTGTTAATTGTATGTGAATGTGATTGTTAAATGTGAATTTGTATTTGGATATGAATGAAATTGCAGAATTCTCCACTTCAATGTGGAATGCCGGACTAAGGTCCGTTGATATGAGAAAGTGGTTGAATGGTATATGCAAGTGTGAGTGATGCATTTCATTGCATGAATACATGCAACATAACGGTAGTTATGACCAGAGTAGCCACCAATCAGAGCTTCAAGCTCAACGTGTGAAAAAGAGCCTCCAGCTCAAAAGTGATTTAGAGCCTCAGGCTCAACATTTAATAAGCCCTATATGGGACAGTTATCAATGAGCCTAGTATCCAATGGATACCGGAAAGTTTAGGCACTCGATCACAACAAATTAACAAATAGAAAGTGAGTCTCATGTGCACTACATATGCATGATATGAACGATTAAATTATATTGAATGTGAAATGAAAATGATGTGAATATGATTTGTTTGTTATATGATGAGTGAGTCATCGATGATGGTCACTCACTGAGTTCGCAAAACTCACCCAAAATTTGCAAATATTTTTCAGGATTCAAAAGAATACCCCGTTAGGCCAACAGGAGTATACCTACAACATTCAAGTGAAGGATAGAGTTCGGGATCAGTTCGCGTCTGCATTGCATGTCTTTATTTTTATTAAATTGTAGATTCCACAACTTCCGTATAAATTGTATTTTGAAATGACTTAAGTGTTTGTATTTGTGAAAGGCCCAAATGGCCACATGGGAATTTTGTAAATGGCATTATATGATGGGAAAGGGCTTATGCCCTATTTTATTATTGACTTCCGCATGTGTGCCTGTAAAAAAAATATACCAAATTTTGATTGATTAAGTGCTTTAGCACACCACCCTCGTGGGGCTCGGACTCAGATATCACCATCGATGTCGGGTTTAGGTCTTGCGGGAGTAGGGTGCTACAGTGATCCTTGGACACCAAGCTCTGATATCAATTGAAGTGAATCACACGTTAATACAAGGTTTATTATATGATGTATAAATGCATAAGAAGGGGGGTTGAATTATGTATTTTCCCTTTTTTAAAATCCTTTCAAAAACGTTTTGTTAAAGGACACTTGTTTTTCTTTTTCAAGAACTACTATAAATCAAAGTTATAAAAGGTTTTTCGAAAAATTGTTTAGAAAACTAGTAAGATCAAAAATTTGAAAGAAAAGAGAGATAAGGATAGAGAGTTGTAGACACAGCAATTTTTATACTGGTTCACCTCAAACCGTGGGCTACGTCCAGTCCTTAGAAGTCTTTATGAGATTTCACTATCTCTCAACAACTTTACAAGTATTCTTTTTCTCTGAGCCTCTTCAGGTCTCTTTACAATCAATATTCTTTTACTCTTAGCCTCTGCAGGCTATCTGTACAACTTTCTTACAGAAAGATATTTCGAGCTTTGTTACAGTAAGATAGCTCTAGACAAATCGCACAAAAATTTCTCTCAAGTATTGACGGCTTTTGTAACATTCATGTGTGTAACTCACTTCATTTTTTAGTCTTTGACTTCGACTCACATTTATAGTCTTCATCTACAACTGCTTCTTGATTCTTGCATCTTGCTTCTTTAATCTTGTTTCTTGAAAGAAGCGGTTATTTAGTTAAGTTCTGTAACTAACTCAAACTGATTCTTGAATCTAACGTAATTCAGTTCCGTCTGTTTTTCATTGTCTGCTTTTGCTTTCGTCTGCTTTTGCTTCCGTCTGCATTTAGCTTCTGCCTGCTTTTGCTTTCATCTACTTTTCAGCTTCCTTCTGTTTTTCTCCTTTCGTCTGCTTTTCAGCTTTCGTCTGCTTTTCTCCTTTCGTCTGTTTTTCAGCTTTCGTCTGCTTTTCTCCTTTCTTCTATTTTTCAGCTTTCGTCTGCTTTTGTCCTTTCGGTTGTTTTTCAGCTTTCGTCTGCTTTTCTCCTTTCATCTGCTTTTCATTCTTTCATTATTACTACTTCATCAAAATCATTAATGTAAAGTCATTTTGACTTAACAAGTTTAACCTAAATTAGTCCAGTTTTTCCATGAAATCGGTATATAATTTATACATCTATGAAAGACTTAGATCATGAAATGTATAACTACAAAAGAAATATGCACATATGCCTGGGGAACTTTTCAGTTCTAAACTCATTTGTCAACTCAACAGAAGCCCATACATAACTTTAATTACATAATAACATTATGAATGAGGGTTTAACACAAATTACAACATATATAGGATGCTCAATGTTTAACATGCTTGTGAAGCTATCCAAAAGTGATCGTACTAACTTAGTTACAAAATTTTTTAATATCTTGGAGTTTTCGATGCCTTACAAGGATTGCTAACCTTCTCGTTCTGCACCTGAGGAGGGAATAATGGGGTGAGCTACATGGCTTAGTGACTAACATATTTATAGCCATTGGCAATTTGACCACAAATTCAAGCATCTGTACATATATATGTGTGTGTATATTCAGTAATTCAAGCATTCTTCAATTTAGTTTAACACCAGTAGCATATAACACTCAAATGCATTATACATGATGGATTAAAAATGCAATGCACAATAAATGACTCGAGGGTTCCATGGAAATAGAATAGAGAAATAGAAGTTTACCCCATGAATAGAATGAGTCCATTTTGCAGCTCATATACCACAAGCGGGCAGCCGGGAGAAGACTTTTGTCAACGTGCACGTGATGAACATAATGTTTCCACTCTCGCCCAAGAAAAAACACATAATCGTTTTCTCATATGCTTATACTTTATGCTTTGTCTTCTTTTCATTTAATACAAAATGCCATGACCTCTTTTGAGGTATAACATAGTCATATTTCATCATGCATTTTTAAATATTTACAAACAAGTCAATTTCAAACAAATTAATTTTAACATACATACATAGCCAAGAATTTGCCCAATTACACTATAATCATAAATACGTTACTCAGCTAATTAGCTTTCAAAATTTTAAGTGAAGCTTGCCTTTCCTCTTGCTCTTAAGTAAGATTCCCTTAGTTTCCTAAAACAACCAAGGTTCCATTCAAAACAACATTCCAATAAAAATTGATAAACTTTAAAAATCACAAAATTGCAATAAACACAAATTAAATTCAAATCTAACCTACCCATAATCCATCCAGGTTAAAAAATTTAATATCTAGTTAGGAAATCCTAAAATTAATTGCGTTCCCCTAATCCATCTTCTTCCCACACAATCCTCTTTCTCTCTAACTCCTTTAATAAAACAAGAAGAAAAGATGGTTAACCTACCATAACAAATTTGATTTCTCTTCTTTTCTTTTTCACCGAAATGTCTCTTCTTCTCTCCCATTTTTGTTTTTCACTCTCCTCCCGCTTCAATTCACATTTTTCTCCTCTTATAAGTAAGACAACATATTCTTGTTTTTTCCATTTGTACCCTTAATGAGCCCAAAAAGTCCATCTTACCCTTCCTTATAAGCTTATGTTCTTTTATGCTTAAATGATCTCCCAAAAATGGCCTTGAACATCCATATAACATTAAAACTTTAATTCCACTTACCCATTCAATAAATCCTACTATCTTTGACACAATTATAACTCCAAAATTTTAATCTGTCTAAACCTCAAAACTATTTCAAATCATGCTTAATTTTTAAAAAACTTTTTCAGGGTCCAACATTTATTTTCATATTCTTTCTTTTTTATTTTTGAAATCATGCTCTTGCATGAACACAACAATTATAAGAAGTTTGAGTGCAGCTGAAAAGTTCGATTTAGTCATCATTTGACTAGAACGAACCATTAGGAACGCTCGGCATAACAAAAAAGAAGAAATCGCGAAGACAACAATGGCTGAGGAATTTTAGCAGGATTTGGATTATGGAGCAAACTAAGGATGACAACAGAGGACCCTTGTGGACTTTATGAGATCAGGGTTCAATGTGGCTAACCAAAGAGTAGCTAGATCACCAACATAAGTCATATCATTTGAAATTAAACCAGCTCCCTTAAACATGTTTCAACAAAACATGCAATTTTATAGACTAGCAAATGAAGACCCCAATGTGCACATAATGAACTTCTCATAAATCTGTGATACCTTGAGGTACCATCAGATGTCGGAAGATGCAATTAGAGTTAGGCTCTTTTGTTGGATCAGAAAAAGAAAACATGTTTTGTTTGAAAAAACGGTAGATTTCAAAACTTCTAAGAAATCATTACTTGCAGTGGAAGCAACAAATCCAAATCAACATGCCAATCCATACATGATATGGTATAAGGATA
>JANZLF010000007.1:18273536-18290102 GCA_026546835.1 Erythroxylum foetidum | reverse complement strand
ATATGTTTGAATGATTTATTACGTAAATCACCCTTATTATTTGCTAAAAGCCATGTTACATTCTTGATGATGGACATTTCAAATCGTAGGAATTGATATGATAGTATATAAGTATGAAACATTGACAAGTATGTTGCAGAGGGGAAAATAGAGAGGGTTTTTTCTATTAAAACTTAATTATTTGCAGTTTTTCAACATCTATGGTGTGCATTGTTATGTGGCAACTCCTATTAAAAGAAATCCGCTTTTCATGACCTTTTATGTTGCCAAATAAATTGTATTTCTGTTGTCTTGTGTTTTCCTTTGAAAGATATCGGCACGCAAGATTTTTAGAACATGCCTTTCTATGAGTTACATGCATGTTCTTGTCATCTATGAAACATTCTTATGATTGCAACTTTTTTCTGTATCTGCAGTGAGGATGAAATTGATGACATTCAGAAGGTATTATCTCATACTCTTGGGCGTCTAACTTGTTGTGAACAAAACAAATACCTGCTTATTGTGCTTATCTGTTTGACTTTGGTGCCAGGAAATTTCTGTGTTGTCTCAATGTCGGTCTCAATATATTACAGAGTATTATGGTTCCTATCTCCACCACACGAAACTGTGGATAATAATGGAGTACATGGCTGGTGGTTCTGTTGCTGACCTGGTAGGCTACATGTTTGACTTGTCTCTATGTGGTATATGAAGGTTAACTATCTTTGGAGCATCTGAATAATTGGATTGCTCTTGTTTTTAATCATAGAATATGTCTTCACTCAGTCTTTGGACCTATTCTCGATAGCTGTGCTCTTTTATTTGTAGTCATTCTTCAGAAAACTAATGCCAACATCTGCTGCAGCTCCAATCTGGTCCTCCATTGGATGAAATATCAATAGCTTATATTTTACGTGACTTGTTGCATGCGATTGAGTATTTGCACAATGAAGGAAAAATTCACAGAGATATTAAAGGTCTGTTCCCTTTGCATACTTGCATGTTGTTGTCCTTGGCAATTGGAATTTTTTTCGAGCATACTGTTAGAATGATTTTTGTTGATTATGCACTTATTTGATATTGCCTTGCTGCATGCTCGTCCTATTTTTATTTACACCTGTTCGTTGCATTAAGTTTCTTTGATTTATGACAAACTATGCAATATTTTGGCAGCGGCGAACATTTTGCTCAGCGAGCGTGGTGATGTTAAGGTATTTTCTATTTTACAATGGGTTTATAAGAATTATATACAAAACTATGATCAATCATACCCAAATTTTGCATAAAATTTGGGTTCTGGTTTGTGCATTTATTTGACATTTTGAATTACCTTATGACTTTATGATAGGTTGCAGATTTTGGTGTTTCTGCTCAATTGACAAGAACTATATCTAGGAGAAAGGTAATACCTCTTCTGCAGACAAACTTATTTTTGTAACCATACAATAGACCTCTTACTAGGATAGTCCTGTGAATTTATTTCATTTTTAGCGAGGCCTCCTGTTTGAGGGATCTTTGCTTCTAGTGTCAAACTGATCTTCACTGGCCTATCTATGCTTGTATGCATGTTTATTCAATGAAACATGCTACATATGCTTTTGACCAAAATCATTGAAAGCTATCTCAAATAATTGTGAATGCAAATTGGTGATTTCAGAAACCATAATAGATTTTCACCTTTATCAGAATTTAGGGTTTCAAGGTACCCACTTTATTGACACTTAATAGGATATATATACATAAAGAGTACAACATAGATTAGGAAACAATTCTCCTAATCCTACTGAACTAGGAATATAACCATATCTAAGGATCCCTTATTTTTAGGGATCCTAATACATATGCTATATCTGATATTTACCTCCTATGCTTGATATTTATCTAATACAGTATCCATACTTATTAGAACAGATTCTCACACTCCCCCTCAAGCTGGTGAATATGAATTTTTCATTCGCAGCTTGGATACCATGTTCTCAAATATTGAGCTACTCAATCCTTTCGTGAGAATGTTAGCAAGTTGTCCCTGTGTTGACAGATATGGAGTGCATATCAAACTACTGTCTAACTTCTCCTTGATGAAATGTCTATGCATCTCAATGTGCTTAGTCGTATCATGTTGAACTGGGTTGTGGGCTATGCTTATTGCTGATTTGTTATCACTGTAAGGCCTCATAGGAGCATCCCACTTAATCTTTAAGTCTTCTAGAATGATTTTCACCCAAAACAATTCACATATACCTTGTGCCATAGCACGAAATTTTGCTTCTGCACTAGATCGTGCCACAACCCCCTGTTTTTACTTCTCCGTGTGATTAGATTCCCTCCAAGAAAGGTACAGTGACCCGATGTAGATCTTCTATCCACTATTGATCCTGCATAGTCAGCATCGGTATATGCTTCAAGTGTCATATCTCCATTTCTTTTGAACAAAATCCCTCTTTTCGGAGTTCCCTTAAGGTATTGCAAAATTCTATGTGTTGCCTGTAAGTGAACTTCTTTAGGACTATTCATAAACTGGCTCACCATGCTTACCGCATAGGCTATATCAGGTTTGGTATGAGCTAAGTAAATTAGTCATCCTACAAGTCGTTGATAGACGTCCTTATTGACTGAAACATCTTCCTCTGCTTTTCCTAGCTTAACGTTCAGCTCCATGGGTGTATGTAAGGGTTTACATGTAGCCTTCCCTGTCTCCTTAAGTAAATCGATAACATACTTCTATTGGGATATAAAAATTCCTCTCCTAGAGTGTGATACTTCAATTTCGAGAAAATACCTTAACCTTCCCAAGGTCTTAATCTCAATCTCCTTAGGTAAACAATTACTCAAGATTTACTGCTCTATCTCATAATCTCCTTTGAGTATGATGTCATCCACGTAGACTAGTAATATTGTTACTTTCCCTGTGGTTGAATGCTTAATGAACAAGTTGTGATCTCCTTGACTTTGCGTATATCTTATAGATAACATAACTCTTGCAAATCTGCCAAACCAGGCCCGAGGGAATTGTTTCAATCTATACAAAGCTTTATTCAGCTTACATACAGTATTGGTGGCCACTTTTGCTTCATACCCTAGTGGGACCTCCATGTAAATCTCCTCTGTTAACTCCACATGCAGAAATGCATTCTTTACATCAAATTGTTGTAGGTTGCAGCCTCGATTTGCTGCTAGAGATAAAATTACTCTAACTATATTCATCTTAGCCATAGGAGCAAATGTCTCTAGATAATCAATCCCATAAGTCTGAGTGTATCCTTTGGCTACCAATCTTACCTTGTACCTTTCAATCGAGCTATCAGCCCTATATTTTACTGTATACACCCATTTGTAGCCCACCAGCTTTTTTCCAGTTGGCAATTTCACCAAATTCTAGGTTTTATTCTTTCTTAGTGCCTTCATCTCCATATCCATGGCTTGTTTCCATTTTTCGTTAGACAATGCTTCAGAGAAGGTTGTAGGAATGGTTGTGGTATTGAGGTTTACAAGAAAGGCTTTAAATGTTGGTGAGAAATTTTGAAAAGACAAGTAGTGTGAGAGTGGGTATAACAGCCTTTCAGTGCATGTTCTAGTTCCTTTTCTAATGGCAATAGGTTGAATCTGCACTTCAGTTTCAGTTTGCAAAGTAGGGAAATCAGAAATTGTTACCTCATTTGAGGAATCTGGTTTAGATTCTTGTACATGCATAGATTCCGGATTAACCACTTTCTGCTTTAAGTACACCTTTCCAAATCTCACATCTCCAGAAGCAGATTTTAAGTTCAGAAATGGGTTTGGTTTCGGTTTCAGTAGATTCTGGTTGAACTGAAGGTATTGGACTGATTTGACCGGGTTTAGATATAAGTAAAGGATCATTTTCCAACACTCCAAGAAAGAACTCCTTATCTTCCTTGAGATTTTTCCTCTAAAGATAAGGTTGGACAAAATAGGCTTCTTGTTCATTAAAGGTGACATCTCGGGACACATGAAATTTCTTAGGAGGAGGAAATATCAAACTCAACATCAAGTCCAATTAATAACTTAAAAATATCAAACTCAACATTAAGTCCAATTAAGAACTTAAAAATTCGGTTTTCCTCTACTATTTTTCAAAAATAATTACAGTTATCAGGGGATTTCCATTCATAGTCATTAAACAAATCTTAGTCTTGCCTCAAACGTTTCAGAGAATTAAAGTACTTAGTAACACTATCCTCACCTTGAAGGATCTTACCCAATTTGAGAGTTTGTTCATACAGTTAGGACTGGTTTCTCAAATCAAAATACATCTGATTCACGTTGTCTCATAGCTCCTTAGCTGTGTGGTAACACATATAGTTGGAACTAATATCCTCCTCCATAGAATTTACCAGCCATGTCATCACCATAGAATTTTCAGCATCCCATATTCCTTTTTTGTCACCAATCAAATATCCAATCTTGCCTCTGCCACGGATGTACATTAACTGGACCAGCAAAGAAAATTCTCTCCATTCAGTCATATAGTAATGATCTAAATGGAATGAGAATCTGAGGTACTATTATGAGGAGGAGGTGTTTGAAGAGATGGGTTAGAGGATTCACCAATGTTGGATATGGTTGACATAGATTGGTAGGATTAGAGATAGTAGGTGGCAGCTAGGGTTTAGAACTGTTCAGGTATGGCTCTGATACCATGCAGAAATTCTGAACTGTTGTATATTATTCTCTATTTTATCAATACATAGGTACAAGTATATATAGAAATAGAGAGGGCTATTATAGGAAAGTAATATCTGTACATAATATCCTAATTGATTCGATTTGCTAATTTTTAGGAGTTAATAATATCTAGGAAATATCTAGCTGGATATTTCCGAACACCTACTTTTAAGGAAAATAAACCATAGACTGACCATCAAAGAATATAACACAGAAAATGGCTAAGATAGAATCCTGTAGCAATTAATATCTTTGTCCCTCAAGAAGTTTATCAAGACTATTAAGAAAATTTGCTCATATAGTTCCAATTCCAAGCTGTATGCTCTCTTTTTTCTAGCTGCTCATTTTGTGCTTGCTTGTGTAGGGGTTGCCTCAAGTTCTCTTATATAGAGTACATTTCCTCAATGATGTGCTTCTTCTGCCTGCTCTTAGTAGTAGAGATGAGAAGGTGATCAGTGGCTTGGCATGTTTGATGTCAGAAATTGGTCAAGCTGTAAGTCTTCTGTATGATCTTTTGTTTCTTAGTGTCTCTTTCTTCTTTCCTCATTAGCTTTATGCTCGTCTCAAAATTTTTCAGGCCCCTTCTTTGATTGTTGAGGCAAGTAATGAGGCACTTGCAATGGAATATGCTCTATTACGGTGGGACTTACAGTTAAATGCTTTTATTATGTGCTTTAGTGCTAGATTGGAGCAGTTTCATATTGAATTTTTTGTCACCTCAACTTGTTTATTCATAACATTAGAAGACAGATCCAAGGCATTTGATTTAGGAAGATGGAATAGCATGGTGCATTACCTTCTTGTGTCTTATTAGCTACATGTTCTGCAATGAGCTGTATGTTTCTAGTAACTGAAAGGGATACAAATATTGTTTTGAATGAATATGTTTCTAGTAACTGAAAGGGATACAAATATTGTTTTGCATGAACTTGCATAAAAAATCTTGTGCATATATTTCTTCTTGGATTCCTAATTCATATACAAATTTAGCAGTTGTGTAGCATTTCCAAGTGAAGATTGGGAGATTGCAGACTCAACCTTGCAATTCTGGTATTGCTATTATTTTCTAGGCAGTCATATGAAATTGTATATATACACATGACTTCTGCTCATTTAAAATTTTTGAATTTTGGGATTTTTTAATTGTGTTATTGATTTCAAGCCCTGAAATTGATATCAATATAACTTTACTTCAATTTGTACTTTATCTTGGCAGTCACAAATAAGCACACTAGTCAATTGCAGTTCTTAACTAATTTGATAAAATACCCAAAGCTCAGAACTTTTAAATTTAATTTGATTAATATGCAGTACCTCCTTTCAAAAAACACCTTGTATTCTTGTCTCTGATTAGAATAGGTATGCATATGAGCTTATACACACATGCTTCATATGACTTGATCAAGCGTGATGCTATGTGGTTATATAATTCTACTCAACATAATGAAACAAAATTTAAAACTACATTAAATGGATACCTTTTCTCCCTTTTACTCCCATTAGCTAGATAATCACTAAGTTTTGGTCACCCCTACTTATATGATGCGTTCATATTTATTTCTCTTCCGCTAAAACTTAAATGTGATCATATGTGATCACATGTTTCAGTCATCACAAATCAACAATTCTTCTCATATCTTCATATGCTTCTTCAACCTTCTTACGAGTGCATTCATTGCTTATTCCATGTTTTCTTGTGTTTCCATAAATGCAAATGATGCAGGACAGCTATAAAGGATGTCAACCAATTCTTTTCTTGTTTGATATAATTGAGAGGAGTTGCTTTTAGGCTAACAGAAACATAATAGTTGAAGTTGTTGGAAATAGTTTGAACGATTAGAAACAAAAGGATAGTTCTAGAAATCACTCTTGAGAGTTGTGAAATAATAATATCTCTTAGGAGAAAACATCACTTATATTAATATAAAAATTTAGCATTCACAAAGAAATCACTCTATTCTTAATTGAACATTGAAACACACTTAAAATGCTACAACCCAAATCCTAATGAAACAAATGTTCCAATAAAAGAATTTAAAATTGAAATTGAATCCTATTCTAATAAGGATTTTTCGTTACTTGAATCCTAAACAAATTAAAGCAACATGAATTAACTTAAATCCGGTTCTAGTAAGGAAATATGATCATAAAAAAAGACTTACAAGGTAAAACAACTAGCTCTAGTCATTGCTTGTGTTCCTATTCTTGTGAAGGTGTCTAGTGGGCAGTCAAATGCATTCTCCTTCTTCCCACTAAATTAAGGCTTGGGGCTGAGTGAATTGTCCTTTTAATCTCTTTTATAAACTTGAAGATGTGTTAAATGAAAGAAATTCACCAAACACTCTCAGATTTGTTGATCTTATTTAATATTCTTATTTAACTTCATCCATCTTATTTACCTAATTATACAGCTTTAAAATAAGGTCTCTTTTTGACTTCTAATTACTGATATTTTGTTTGTTAGTGAAGTCCAAAATGGAATATCTAGCGTCTTTAGGGCAGATTAACTTGCAAATTTGTTCTAAGATTGACTAGGCTTATAAAATGAAAGAGCAACTTTGGTGCATGCAACTTTACGCATTCTTCAAGCTTGTTTTTTATGCAACTTGAGTCTTCTCAATAAAGCTTGATATTCTTCTTTACATCACTCGAATAATTGGATTGATCTATTTATGACCTGACCTTTTGAAATTAAGTTTCCTAAACAAACAGAAAATTCTGGATGAAGTAAATCTCCCAAAGGATCAAACCTTGATGCAGCCTTTACTAACCATCAACTTCTCTACCTTTTATATGCAATTGTTTTGTGATTTTTTTCACAGGCAAAGTGACCCCTTAGAAGACTTCTTGGAGTTAAACTAAGATTTACAAGGCATAGTAATCAAACACTTATGATAGATACTCGTTAGCAGACTTCTTGGAGTTAAACTAAGATTTATAAGGCATAGTAATCAAACACTTATGATAGATACTTTCTACTTTGTCTTACATAATTTTTGGGATAAAAGTTAGGACTTATAAGGATGCCTTAATTGATAGAATCAGATTAGGCTGATTTAAGTTGTTGTATCAAATTCTTGCTAGAGCATGAGAGTTATGTTCTTGTTTGTTCTTATCTCTTTCCCAGGTCTAGTCTTGCTAGCTATATACTTGGCCTTGATGCAGAGGGTGAAAACAATAGGGAAAAAGTGGAAGGCGTGTTCTTGTCTATTTTTTCAGCATTACTTGATGCCCTTTTGTTGCGTGCTCAGGTTTTCTCTCTACCTATTGACCTTTATTTTATTCTTCTTCCTTCTCCAATCCCAAAGAAAAGAATCTTCATGGTAAGTTGAAATAGTCTTTGAGTATATAAATGTTGCATGTGCATACATAGAATATTTCCTATTCACCATCTCTCAACTTTTCATTTAATGCTGCTAAAGCTTCCAATGGATCGACAATGTTTTGAATACCTAACTAATTAATCTTTGGTTTTGTCTTGTTGTTTTTGCTGAACAATACCATATCCTTCTATTGTTACTTAAGAGTATGCATGTGTTCCCATGGTCTACTGATATAAAAACTTCAGAATACACCTGTCTTAACTTGAATACTTGTTAGTCTAGATGAGTTTGTTTGTGTTTAACTTTTCAGCTTTGAGAGTGAGTAGAAAGAGATGACACATTGATTTATTTCTTTATAATTATTCTTAAGAATGAGCCTTGTGCGATTAACAAGTTTCAAGTTCAAGTTGTGTGACTCTCAGTTTTGATTTATTATTATTGTTGTGTTTGTCTACATTTCATTTGAGGGTGTATTAGAGTCGTATATATCCCATTCTTAAGTCTCATCCAACAACTAAAGCTTGTGGGTTGAATGAGTTGAATGATTTCCTAACATAACTCATCAAATTTTAAACATTAAGCAAATTTAGGGAAAATATTAGCATAGAAGGAAGTGTTTGAAATTCTCTAAAACATAGTCAAACAATCTTGTTTTGCAAGTTTATTATTACTTTTTTTTGAATGATTTGCCTCAAATATGATTCATGGAATCTTTACTGGTCCTCTATTTTCTATATTTGCATATTCTCTTAGATTGTGGTTGCAATAAATATTTTCCCTAACTAATAGCAGATTAAGTTGATGTTTTATTTCTGTTTTTTATTTTGTTGGATGTGTAGGTTGATGAGTGTACATTTAGGGATGAGATTGGAGCACTTGACTTGCCCGATGGTCTAGTGCATTTTAGGGTGAATCTCGTGGAGCTTCTGGTAGATATATGTCAGCTTTTGGGGCCTATGACATTTATACAAAAGGTAATACTTTTAAAAGCATGCATAGACTTACAAATACAGGCATATATGCCTACATCAATCGATTATATACTTGTAAGGTAGTTGCCAACCTAATATATGGTCAAGTATTTTTCCCCCCACCTTGCAATTAATTGTTGTAATTGTCCGAAATTCTTTAGATTTGAGCTTCTAATTGAGTGGCATTTGTTGCTTGAACACGCTTTGACTACTCTACTAGTACAAATTTGAAGTGCACTTCTCTCATTGCTTCATAAAATTTATGACTTTTGTATGTTAGACAATAGTTTGCTTGGCTTAGGCATAAAGCCTTCTCAAAATGTAGGGGACTTTATTGAGGTAGTTGAGTCATGTAGAAATGTTGTGTAATTTTTCTTGTAGCTTCATTTTGGGAAGTGGCTAGTGAGGGCACGTGATGTGATTATTATTTAATAGTTTAGCATTTGGATCTGTTATTCATTATGCTAAATTAACTTTGCTACTATGTGAAATTAGAGATAATAAAGAGAAAGAAGAAAATGCAAATACAAAGATTACAATAGGATTTATAGAATTTGTAGCAATAGGATTTATAGCAATATTATGTTATTCTTACTTGGATATGTTATCCTAGTTGTGTAGGATTTATAGAATTTCCATTGTAATAGGATTTACATTACAGATTCAGACATCTGTTTTCTAGAAGGCACTATTGGCAATGAAGGCCAAGTAAGTGTCAGGAAAAAAAGAAACCAGGAGTTACAGCGTCCTGGGCTCTGATACCATGAATAAAGAAGTGATCTTTTTTTTTCTTTATTTTGCACGAGAAGTTCCTTTGAATATATACACTATTCCTAGCTTAATTTAGGTAACTAAAATATTTCCTATTTACAGCAATATCCCCTATTTACAGCAATTTACTAAAATAAATATCCATGATATCCTCTTGTTTCCTGTTTTATGATTAAGAAATAACTCCTAAATCACTGTTATGATTTTCATCACCCTGAAATCCTAAGGCTGAATTTCCAGCAATTAAACCTTAAATTCCCAGTTTTACAAAATTTGAAAATTCTGCATCCCTAGCCAAAATTCAACCTTAAAACGTGATATTCCAGTAGCCTATTGTTAGTCATACTTCCTAATTTTGTGTTTTTAGCTACCAGTTAATAATTCTTCTATTTGTCCTATTAAAGGCAGAAAATACATTACTGACTAAGGTTAATTACAACCTAGTTTCCAGCAATTACAAGCTGAAAAACACATCACCAACAGGTTTCTAGAGTTGGCGCGACTCAATCCATGGCAGTAGGGTCAATAGAACATCACCAGAAGGTGGCACTTGGGCTACATGTGCCGGTTGAAGAGCGGCTGTCGGTGGTGAGTGGGGGCACGTGGGACACTCGTTGGTGTCACCTTTTCCTCTGACTTGGCCGTTGGTGGTTGCTTGAGGTGTTTCTGTGATTAGATTGTCAATGTTAGTTTTTATTTTTGTGAGAAAGGTTTGGGTATGAGTTTCGATTATGAAGAATGAAGGAAAAAGGAATTAGAGACAAGAAAACTTGCTCTGATACCATGATGTGAATTAAGAAAAGAGATGGGAAGAGCTTGTAGAAATCAGCATCTCTCACTCCCTTTATATACTAGATTATTTTATTCGTATAAGGTAAGTTGCACTTACAATCCCTAAAGATAATCAAATCATAATCTCTTAACAGAAACAAAGCTTCAGGTTACAGGGTAAAAACATTAGCTTCTAAAGAATAAGAGATAAAGATAGGTTTATGTGGTCAAAATTTAGCTACAGGATTATGTTGTCCAACTTTTATACCATATGGAAATAGGGATAAAAGACAGAAAGAAAAAAAGGGAAGGAAGAAGAATATACATATTGGTTTAATGCTAAGATGTTTTCATTATGTTCAGCACATTTATGTGTAATAGTCGATACTATACTATATAGTTGTTTTAGTAGAAAGGGATGTAGAAAGTATTCTTATATTATAGTACAATAATAATATTCTTACACTAAATATCAAAATCTCTATGATATTCATCAAGTTCTATAAACAAGCAATTGGCACGAAATATGGTCTCCTTTTCCTCCCTTATGTCCTTGTTTATCTGTTTCTCTTGTCAAAATTTAGATTGATTGATGATATACAAGTGCGTACCTGACATTGCAATTTGTTCTGCTGTTAGGTTTTACAAATGAGGATTGTATACCTTTTTAGGTTTGTGTTACACTGTGCTTTTTGTGTGCTATTCTTACTTAGAGCTTTCCCTGCTTCCAACAATATTGCAATTTTGGACCTAAACTCTATTTTTGGCAATTAAATGATAGAGTTAGAATGCCATTCGTATACAGTAGGCGCAAGGAGTTGTTGAACCATAGCACGTGAGTTTGTTACAAAAGGGAGACAGGTGTCAGCTAATAATTGGGAAAGGAAGAGATATAAAAGGACAGGAACGGCATATAGAAGGGACATGCTTGAACACGATAGTGAGAGTAGAGTTAGGGAGGTATCAGCCCCTCATATAGGCTTGCTTTTACTTCAGCTGTGACCGAATAGATACGTACAGAATACTAATACACATTATTGAATTGAGGGGATCATTTTGATCCATTCTATTCATTTTCTTCCAGTAATTCATCCATTTCTAATTGAGTTCTATCATTAAAATACTGAATAAAATGGGTGAATTGAGGGCTAAGGGTTATGGTCTTTTTGTAGTCCTTGACTGTAGTTTGTTGGGCCATTGGAAGCTCATTTGAACTGAGTTTAGATTTATATGCGAGTATCTAATGTTCCTGCATTCCTTGTAAAATGCAAATTGAGTGAGATCTCTTAGTGAACATTTTTATTCAGTCTTGGAGCAGAATTAGGCTACAGAGACTTTGTAGTTTATTGTTTTTGGTTAAAAAATAGTTTATGGAGTTTGCTTATATCATTTTCAAGACTTATGTATTCAGTTTAAATTGTTATTGGTAAATATGTTCATGGTTTATTCTTCCAATTTGTTGTAGCTTGGCTTCGCTGGTTGGGAAAATATGCCAATACCTTGGAAGGAGGTGGAGAGCAAATTGTTTGCTCTAAATGTGGTAAGCATAGGTTTTGTAAATCTTTTGGAATTATATTTCTTAAGAGGTTGCTTTTTGGTTGAATTTGTCTCACCATAATTTACGACTTTAACTTGTAAATTGATAAGCTAACCATCTACAAATTTAAAGTTTTTGTGTTATAAGAGGAATTGTGGATTGTGAACCTACCAGACCTTGCCAATTTAAGTTCTAACATAAAAATGTGAACAAGTGGCTAATAAACTATAGAAGAATTGTGAAAATACCTATCATACCACGCGAAAATAGGTTTTGATACCATGTGTGGGTAAAATAAAGGAGAAAGGGTAAAGAGAAGAATGAACAAGAGGTTTAACGCTACCACTTATGACCTACTTGCATGGGAACAAAACCACAAGGATAATCGGTTGTATATTTTTCTTTAGGTTTATCTCTTCCATTATAATAGTAGCACAGTGCAATATTCCATAATATGATAATATAGTTTTTCTGAATAACGTAAAATTATTATATTATGATACAAAGAATATCCTAGCATAAGAAGATAAAAATAATAGAAATATACAGAATTTACAAGGTCTTCAACAACGATATATACTATTTGAGTTCACAGTTGAGGTTTGATCCTTAACCCAAAGGCACTTAGGAACTCAATTTCTAATCCCAACTGTTTTATAAGTGATCTTTAGTAATTAGTATTTTTGATAATTCTCTAGGATTTTCAATTGCAGAGCACCTTTTACTGTTATTCATCTTTTACCAAGAGTGAACATTTATGGTTATAATTATTACAATTGATCTGTTTACAAGCAGATAAAACAATATGTTATATCTCTGAGAGTAGGATCGAGTTATCGGGCGATGGAGCGGGAAATCAAATTCAACGCTCTTCCCTTTGTTACGATTCTTTTGTCGACCTATTTTGAATAGAATTTTAGACTCATTCAAGGGAGACAGCAGGTTGGGTTCCTTTGAATGCTTTTAATAAAGAAACATGGAAAACGCTGTCTGGAGGAAGATGGAGTTCATACGCCACGGACCCAATCTTGCGAATGACTGGAAAGGGGCCGTAGAAACGAGGAGATAACTTGGTAAATCCTGGAGTTCCTATGGAGCGTTGTCGATGGGCATGTAGTCGAAGCCAAACTAAGTCACCAACCGAAAACTCCACGTGGCGATGCCCCTTGTCATAATAAGTCTTCATTCGCTGTTGTGCTTGGGATAAACGTTCTCTAATGTCCAGCAAAGCCTTGTCCCTATCTACCAAGGCCTTGTCCACTGCGTCAACCCGAGAAGAACCCGCTATGTAAGATAGCAAACGAGGTGGATCACGACTGTAGACCACCTTAAAAGGAGTGGTCTGAAGAGCGGAGTGAAAAGAAGTATTATAACAATATTCCGCCCACGATATCCAGGCAACACTTTTTTGGAAAATCTCCCACAAAATACCGAAGATACATTTCAACCGTGCGATTGACTACCTCTGTTTGCCCATCGGTCTGAGGGTGGTAAGCTGTAGAGAATTGAAGTTTCGTACCTTGCAAACGAAAGAGCTCCTGCCAAAATGCACTAGTGAAGACGACATCCCTATCACAAGTAATAGTTTCAGGTAAGCCATGTAAACGGACGATTTGTGATAAGCAAATGGATGATAGTATATGATTTTATTAATATTTAGCAAAAGCCTCGTAGGGTCTACAAGAACCAGTGCTACCAGCCAACCATGGCCTCAAGCTTTTCTGCTGAGATAATACAAGGTGAAAAGATACCCTCCTGTACTACCCCCTTTCCTTACATACTCTCTCCCCTCCCATTCGCTGCTAGCTCCTCTCTCCTCCAACTAATTCTAACAAACTCATAGTCTAACCGTTAGCTGACTCATCACTCACTATCTGCTCTGTCTTATTCTTCCTTCTGGAATATGTGACCATGGGTTTGTGGCCCATGTTCTGCTGCTGCCTTGTATTCCTCCTAGAATAAGTCAATATAGGTTTATGACCCGAAGAGCTATCAATTCTGCCTCCTGCGAAATCTGCCTTGTCCTCAGGGCAGAAAGAAGGATACTGCTGCTGCAAATGTACAGCAGCTGTCCAGGAAGCTTCCTCAATTGGCTTCCCCTTTCACAACACTAACCATTCGACAATCTGCTCTTGATTCTTTTGGACGGTACGTTTAGCAAGGATGGGTTCCGGAGTAGTAGGCTCGATGGAGTCTACCTCTAGGCCAGGGGGAAGAGTAGGTTCAGGCACGTGGTCTCCTACCACTTTTTTAAGCTAAGAAATGTGAAATACCGGATGAACTCGGGAAGTATCCGGAAGAGCTAACTTGTAGGCAACAGTCCCCACTTTAGCTAGCACTTGGAAGGGCCCATAAAACTGGGCTGAGAGCTTAGGGCAGATTCGCCGTGCTACTGAAGTTTGTCTGTGGGGTCGAAGCTTTACATAGACCCAATCTCCTACCTCCAACTAAACATCTCGGCGTTTAGTATCCGCTGTAGATTTCATGACTTGTTGAGCCCTAGCAAGATGGAATTTAAGCTGCCTTATAGCCTCGTCTCTGTCAATCAGCACACCATTTACAGCATCAACCATAGACTCCCCAATGAGAAAATGAGGAATGGTAGGAGGAGGTCGACCATACACCACCTCAAAAGGGGTTGTAGAGGTTGCGGAGTGAAAGGAGGTGTTGTACCAAAATTCAGCCCACGAAAGCCAATTATGCCATTGCTTCGGTTGTTCAGAAACAAAACTTCGGAGATAGGTCTCAAGACATCTATTTACCACTTCGGATTGACCATCCGTTTCCGGATGATAAGAGGTGCTCATTCAGAGAACCGTGCCTTGTAACTTCCAAAGTTCCTTCCAAAAATTACTAACAAAGATGGGATCGCGGTCACTTACAATGCTCTTCGGAATGCCATGGAGTCTAACTATCTCCTTAACGAAGCAATCAGCTACAACCTTGGCAGTAAAAGGGTGCTTGAGAGGGACAAAATGTGCATACTTCGATAACCTGTCCACTACCACCATAATGACCTCAAATCCTTGGCTTTTTGGCAACCCGGTGATGAAGTCCATCGAGATGTCCTCCCAAACTGAATTGGGAATAGGAAGAGGTTGGAGTAACCCTGCTGGAGCAAGGGTTTGATACTTGTGTCGTTGGCAAACCTCACACTCCTTCACAAATTGCAGAATCTGCCTACGCATTTTTGCTCAGTACAAACAACCAGCTATCCGTTTATAGGTCTTGGTAAACCCGGAGTGTCATCCAGTAGGTGTAGAATGGAATTCTTGCAAGAAATCTGGGATAAGGGAGGAGATTTGGGACAAGACCAACTTGCTGCCCTTGAACAGCAACCCTCCTGACAAGTGAAACTCCCCTTCGGATGGTGGATTAGCTTGGAGGTTCTCCAGAATTTCAGCCAGCCGTGGATCCTTTTGATACTCCTCGTGCACTTTAGCAGAATCAATCCACTGAGGGGACGAAACAAGATAGTGAAATTCTGGTTCTCCAGTCACACGTGATAGGGCATCTGCTGCCTTGTTTTCTGCTCCCGGCTTATAAAACACTTCAAATCGGAAGCCCATCAACTTGGACAGCCAATGATATTGGTCAGGTGTGTTTAACCTCTGTTGTAAGAGGTGCTTTAAGGTCTTGTGGTCGGTATATACTTTGAAGGTTCTCCCCAAAAGGTAATGCCTCCAATGCTGTATGGCTAGGACTAAAGCCATAATCTCCTTCTCATATACTGATTTGGTCTTGGCAGAAACAGAAAGAGCTTTGCTAAAATAAGCAATTGGCTTATTGTCTTGCATAAGGACAGCCCCCAACCCAAAACCCGAGGCATCACATTCAACAGAAAAACTCCTTAGAAAAATCAGGAAGAGTAAGGACCGGAAAAGAAGTTAGGCACTTCTTTAGTTGTTCAAAGGCTTCTTGAGCTGTGGAATTCCAAGAAAAATTGTCCTTCTTGGTAAGTTCAGTAAAGGGTTGAGCTATCTTCCCATAATCCTTGATAAACTTTCGATAATATCTGGTGAGACCAAGAAACCCTCTTACCCCGGTAACATTCTTAGGTGTCGGCCAATCTTTAACAACCTGAATCTAGGTAGGATCCATTGCTACACCCTCAGCTGAAATAACATGCCCCAAGTACTCAATGGACTGTTGTCCAAACACACATTTCTTCTGATTTGCAAAGAAGTTGTGGTCGGTTAACAGTTGCAATGCTTGCTCCAAATGTGTGAGGTGTTGCTGCCAACTCCCACTATAGATCAAAATGTCGTCAAAAAATACAAGTACACTCTTCCTTGGGAATGGCCTAAAAACCGAATTAATAGTAGATTGAAAGGTTGAAGGAGCATTCATAAGTCCGAAGGGCATAACTAAGTACTCATTATGGCCTTCATGAGTCCGAAAAGTTGTTTTATAAACATCTTCGGATTGAATTCGTATTTGGTGAAAACCGAACTTCAAGTCAATCTTAGAGAAATACTTGGAACCATGTAATTCATCAATAAGCTCATGGATAGTGGGAATTGGAAAC
>JANZLF010000007.1:18260350-18273436 GCA_026546835.1 Erythroxylum foetidum | reverse complement strand
ATCTCACCCTCCTGCTGTTCATTCTGAACCTCCATTGCAAATTTGCAATGGACTGAAGTACTCCTTGCAAGGCAGAAGTTGGTTGGGACTGCGTGCAGCCTTGCCCTCTCAAGGTAACAATCTCTTTTCCGTGTTCAAACCCCCAGCTCATTGTTTTCCGCTTGAAATTTGCTCTAACTTCTCCTAAGGTCTCCAACCATTCTGCACCTAAAACCAAATCAATTCCCCCCAACTGAAGAATGTAAGCATCAAGCAGTAGTTCCACATTCCCAACTAGCACCACAAGTCCCTTACACTGACCTTGTGAGAAACATTTTGTTCCATTACCCAGCTTAACTCCATAAGATTCGGTTGGAGTTACATTCAGACCTAAGGTAGCTACTAAGTCTTGCGGAAGGTAATTATGGCTTGCCCCACTGTCAATGAGGAGCAAGATAGGAACTCCCGCCAACTTGCCCTCAACTTTAAGGGTTTTAGACTGGACAATCTCCCCGTATTCAGCTACGTGACATACCATTTCCCAAGCCTCTCCTGAATCGGTCTCCTCCCTATCCCCGACGCCTGAAGGAGGCCTATCTTCTTCGTCATCCCCTTCCCAAATCAGAAGTCTCAAGTGTTTGTCTGGGCAGACGTGGGTAGGGCTATAACGCTTTCCACATTTAAAACATAAGCCTTTAGCTTTTCGGTCCATCAACTCCTGATAGGAGAGGTTTCAGGTCCCCTTTTGTCGGTCCTCGACAACTCTCTCTACACTATGTCAGCGTGCAGGTCCACCAGGTGGAGGCGCGGGGGTTCGGACCATGTTGGGCCGCATGCCATCCCAATGACGACCACCCATGGTCGAGTTGGTGGGTCCGATCTTGGGAACGTTCTCGCTATCGGCTTAGTGGTCACTGGTGGAGCTAGTTTGCGCTCGATCGCGTGTGCGGTGGAGATCATCTTATAGCGGGACGAAGGGTCCAAGGCCAAAACCTCTAGCCTTATGTCATC
The DNA here is from genome assembly GCA_026546835.1 of Erythroxylum foetidum. NCBI lineage: Eukaryota > Viridiplantae > Streptophyta > Magnoliopsida > Malpighiales > Erythroxylaceae > Erythroxylum > Erythroxylum foetidum. The sequence goes on along the minus strand of JANZLF010000007.1, from coordinate 18,272,446 downwards.
TCGCAATCCACCTAAGAAGAGACCCATGTATTGGTCTTCGGGAAGAGGGGGAACCTGAGCCATCAACATCTCAAAAGTTTCCACGTATTCATTCACAATACCCTGTTGCATCAACGCCTTCAGCTGGGCAAATGGATTCCAAGTGTAATTATCTCCATACCGATCGAACAAGGCCCTCTTAAAAGTCTCCCAATCCAACTCTGGTCTCGATGATAAGAGAACCTTGAACCAATGCCAAGTCATGCCTTCCATGCAGATTTGAGCCTGTTGTCCCCGAAGCTCGGGTGGGGTGCCTTGAACTACAAAATACATTTCCGCACGTGAGACCCACCCTACTGGGTCGTCACCTTGGAATTGAGGGAGCTCTATTCGTTTGGCTTGGAGCTGATACTCTTCCGACGTCATGGAGGTTACACCGCTTCCCCCTTCTGCCGTATGTACCAACTTCTGACGATCAACGGAACTGGACCCTGCCTCTGGTGATCGTTGTACAGTCTGGCGTTGGAACCCCTCTCGCATCTCGGCGTGCATCGCCGCTAACGCCTGGAGAGGTCGTCGACCCCCTTATGCAAGTTCCCCATTTGAGTCGTATGATCCAACAGCTTAGTCTCCACCTCTAGCATTCGGGCATCCATTGCTTCCCATTTCTGTGATGCATTCTAGTTTGCATACACCGGAACGCTCTCAATGAAAGCACCAATGATAAGCAAATGGATGATAGTAATGATTTTATTAATATTTAGCAAAAGCCTCATTGGGTCTACAAGAACCAGTGCTACCAACCAACCATGACTCCTCAAGCTTTTCTGCTGAGATAATACAAGGTGAAAAGATACCCTCCTGTACTACCTCCTTTCCTTACATACTCTTTCCCCTCCCATTTGCTACTAGCTCCTCTCTCCTCCAACTAATTCTAACAAACTCATAGTCTAATCGTTAGCTGACTCATCACTCACTATCTGCTCCGTCTTATTCTTCCTTCTGGAATATGTGACCATGGGTTTGTGGCCCATGTTCTGTTGCTGCCTCGTATTCCTCCTAGAATAAGTCAATATAGGTTTATGACCCGAAGAGCTATCAATTTGTTCATTGAACACTTCGGCCACACGAACTGCTGTATAAGGGTGAGCTAGAGGGATGAAATGAGCGTATTTAGAGAAGCGATCCACCACGACCATCAAGATTGATTTACCCCATGATTTCGATTACCCATCCACAAAATCCATCGATATATCGAGCCATATCTGCACAGGAAGTTGCAGCGGTTGAAGCAAGCCAACCGGGCTCAGATGGTCGGTCTTGTTGCGTTGACACGTGGGGCAAGCAGATACATAGGCAGCCACATCCGTCTTCATACCTTTCCAATAAAAATCCCCACGTATTTGGTGTAAGGTTTTCTGGATACCTTCATGTGTACCATCGTGATAGACAGATAAAATGGTGGAAATCACCCCAAATGTGGGCAGAAGATAAATTCGGCCCTTGTATGGTAATAGTTCATCAGACACAGCCCAATTGGATCCTAATTCTCCCTTTGCAGCTTGCGCATAAAGCTCCCTTAATGCTTCAGCCCCTTTGGCTTCATCCCGAATGTTCTCAAGTAATAAAACTCGTGGTTGACTGATTGCACAAATCGCCATATCTATTGTTGATTGTCGTGATAAAGCATCGACAACTTTGTTGAGATGGCCTGCACGATATTCCACTCGAAAATCAAACCCCATCAATTTACTGAGCCAATGTTGCTGTGGTGGTGTAATCAGTCGCTGCTCCAACAGATATTTTAAACTATAATGATCCGTCCGAATGAGGAAAGATTGTCCCCATAGATATGGCCTCCAATGTTGGACCAATTTAGTGAGGCCAATAAGCTCCCTCTCGTATGCGGCCAACTTTTTGTGATGGGCAGCCAATGGACGGCTGAACAAAGCTATGGGGTGCCCTTCTTGATGTAAAACAACCCCAATACCCTCGCCAGAAGCATCACATTCTATCACAAATTCGACGTCGAACTTCGGCAATTGTAACACGTGGGCTGTGGACAATGCCCGTTTGAGGTTCTCAAAGGCTTGTAAGGCCAAGTTGTTCCACTGGAAAGTGTTCTTTTTAAGTAAACTGGTTAAGGGTACCGCCAATACGCCATAATTCTGGATGAATTTACGATAATAACCTGCCAACCCTAGAAACCCACGGAGAGAAGTAAGAGACTGTGGTTGTGGCCAATCTAAAATAGCTTGAACTTTACTCCTATCCACTTCCACACCTACTGCCGAGATTACATGTCCCAAATACACCACTTGTTCTGATGCAAAGGAGCACTTAGAGCGCTTTAAGTAAAGCTGATGAGCGCGAAGTAAGTCAAAGACAGTTTGCAAATGTGATACATGATCCGTCAAAGTGCGGCTGTAAATGAGGATGTCATCAAAGAAAACGAGCATAAAGCAGCGTAACTGGGCATGAAATACCTCGTTCATGAGAGCTTGAAAAGTGGATGGCGCATTTGTCAAACCAAACGGCATAACCAGTAACTCAAAGTGGCCATGATGGGTACGGAAAATCGTTTTCTCTACATCTGAAAGAAACATGCGCACTTGATAATATCCTGACCGCAAATCCAGCTTAGTGAAGTATCGTGCGCCATGGAGTTCATCAAGAAGTTCGTCAACTACCGGAATGGGAAACTTATCTTTGACCGTGCTGGCGTTCAATTCTCTAAAGTCCACACAAAGACGCCAATTTCCATCTTGCTTAGGAACTAGCAAAACTGGTGAAGAGAAAGGAGATTTGCTAGGCCGAGTGATCCCCTATTGAAGCATCTGAGAACATTGTCGTTCAATTTCATCTTTTTGTAAATGGGGATACCTATATGGCCTCACCACTATTGAAGTAGACCTAGGTAGCAAGCAAATGCGATGATCACATTGACGAAGGGGCGGTAAACCCATGCGTTCTTGAAACAAATCATCAAAGTCGAGCAAGAGTTGTGCTAAAAGAGTCTCGACTGTGGAGGGTTCACCGATCGAATGCAGTTCTTTCCCAACGTATGCCTGCTGTCCTTGAAGCATAATCGTCCTCTCTTCCACTGTGAACTTCATTGTGAGCGCTGCAAAATCCAAAACAACGGGTCCCAATTCTTGTAACCATTTAATTCCTAAGACAATATCAAAACCATCCAATGGGATAACATGAAAATCAGCCACAAATTCGTGTGCATCAATATAAAAGGTAAGACGAGAACAAACCCCTTGACTCTGGACTTTCTCTCCGTTAGCAACCGACACACTGGTATTAGGTAAATTCCTTATCCGAAGGGTTAGTCGACGCACCACTGTCTCACTAATGACATTGTGAGTACTTCCCGAATCCACGAAACTCAACAAGGGCTATCCACTCATTATGGCTTGTAGTCGCATTGTCCTGGCATTTGTCTGGCTTGCAATAGCATGTAACGAAATTTCCGGCTCCCCTCCAAGCTCTTCAATGGTTTCTGTAGGCATTTCCTCTACAATATCACCCAGCTCTAACCAGAATAGTTTTGCGCATTGGTGAGTTGTAGAATAGGGTTCGTCACAATTTTAACATAACCCCTTGGAACGACGTTCTGCCATCTCCGCTCTGCTTAACCGCCTGATGAAAGGAGTGTGTTTCGGTGTTGTGGAGGGTCCCGTAGTTGCAGAGGTTATTTGATTTTTCTGGGCGTTGATTGGTTGTGAGTTTAAAGAACCCAATCCCACGCGAGTAATCTGCCCTTGCCATCTTCGGTTATTTCCAGCATGTAACAGTTGTTGTTTTTGTTCAAAGGCTCGAGCGAGACTTATGGCTGTGGCTAAATCTGTGGGCTTGTGTAGTTGGACGTCTAGTCGAATGGAGACATCTAGGCCAGCCATGAATAAGCTCACATGTTGATCTGCCCGAACAAATTCACTAGCCCTTGCTAATTTCTCTTGAAATTGCCGCTGATATAGTTCTATGCTTCTAGTTTGTCGTAAACTCACTAAGTCACCTAATGTGTTACTCCCTTCTGGTGGGCCAAATTGAAGTGAACATTGGTTACGGAAGTCATGCCAATTTGTTCCAATTTCAGTTGATAATAGAAAAATTGTGCTTCTCCCAACATGTGAAAGGATGCCAAACTTACCTTGTCCATGTCGTTAGTGTGCTGGTTTTCAAAAAATTGCTCACAACGATGGAGCCAAATTAATGGGTCCTTTGAGCCATCAAAAGTAGGGAAATCTAGCTTTGTGAATCGTGGAATAGCTCCTCCAGTTGCGGAAACTCTTTCAGGTGGTCTTGCACTTGTTCCTGCCACCGTCGGTGAAGGTATCGGGCTTGGTCTCACCATATTGCTGCAGGTCTCTCCATCCCCAATCGTGGTCTTGCTCAAATCAGAAACTAGATTTCTCATCTGATCGTGAAACTGTTGCGTTATGTGTTTTAAGTGACTCTCCAAACGGTCATTCAAATCCAAAAATTTAGCCTCCACAATTGATTCTGTTGCAGCCCTCTCTTCTTGAAGCAATGCTCGTATATCATCGCCCATTGTGTTTGGCTCTGATACCAAATTGTTATATCTCTGAGAGTAGGATCGAGTTATCGGGCGATTGAGCAGGAAATCAAATTCAACTCTCTTCCCTTTGTTGCGATTCTTTTGTCGACCTATTTTGAATAGAATTTCAGACTCATTCAAGGGAGACTGACACCTTAGAGTTCGATGAGAGAGAACTCCAATCTCTTGTTTTTGATTAAACTCTGAACTACCCTTTTATTTAACTTCTATCCTCTTAAATAAGGATCAGTCATATTACAGATAAAGGAGTCTTGTATCTGTCAAATTCCTAACTATGTTGTTCCTTTAAATAAGGATCAGTTTTATTGTAATAATAAAAGTCCTATACTACTAAACTTCCTACGGGATAAGAAACAATAACTGAAATTAAAAAGAACGTCAACTCTGACGCTGTCCTTTTCTGGTACAAGATTTCCCAACAAAGGCATCCACAACACAATAGTTGATGGTTAAAGTCAAACCATAAGTTATGCAGTTTAGAAGCATAGAGAGAACTAGGGTTGTTTGATTGTTGAACCCATAAATAATTCTTTATCCACTTCGTTCTTGAATCTTATATGGATGTTAAGCCTTAAATACAGGCATCGCTAACATAAGTGTCTTAATCTGTTGCTTCTTTACACCTCCTTTTAGCGTCATTGTGGAATTTAATTTGCAAAATTAATGAGTATTCTTCGGGATTTTGCATGAACTATTTGTTAAAGCATCTCATATATCTATACTTACAACCATCCAATACATATATATGTCAATTATACACAAATTTAGACATTCTATTCTACGAAGGATTCTGTAAGTTCAATATTGTTGTGTTCACTTTAAAAATAGGATCAGTAATAAATTGAATTCAGTTCTTGTATCTAAATATACCCTTATGAAATGTTTAAGTTGGTTGTAGAACACATTATGGAGTAAGGAACCTATCAACATTTGTCATATTAAAAGTGGTAAACATCACAAATAATTATTGGGCCTGCTAGCTTTTAAATAAGTGAATTAAAAATCATTAAACCTAGCATGAGTTTACCCTCGGGTTATCTTGTGAATCTTCTGGAAAGGATGCAATTGTTGAGCTCTTGATAGTCTAGATTCTAAAGAGTTTCAAACTTATGAACTATGGTTATTTTATTTTAGGCATGCAAGATAGTTGCTCAAATATGGCCAATTTAACCAATTCTGAAAGAGATCGTTGAATTTTCATAATATTAGTTGTACAAATGAATCTTCAAGCCCACTCGCTATCTGAATGCATATGTGTCTCATTTTTGGTAAAATGAGCTCTGTGCTAGGGAACAAGTAAATAAACCTCTAAATATTGTTGATTTCTCTAAATTTAAAGTTATTGTGTACATGGTATATTTGATAATTTGAAGCAGGTTAATTACTCCATTATAGTAAATTTACTAAGTTAATATAACTCAAATTCCATGTACAAAATGTAATGGAGGTTGGGATCGATTTTAATTTATTTTTGAAACTTACTGTTATCCTTTTGGTTTAGAAGAAAGGAAGAAATCTTGGTGTTGAGTTTATCTAACAGCATAATGACAACTTGTTTGAGAAAGCAAGAATATGTTTTAAGCAAGGTTTTCCATCATAATTGGAGTTGACATCTATTTTGGTGCTTGAAGGTTAGTGATATGTTTTTTTATTAGTGGCAGATTAAGACAAAACAATATGGATTAGACAAAAGTATAATGATCATCAAATGTATATTTTTATCTATCATGCTAGCTATTGTAGCTCAAGGAAAATGGATACAAAATCCAAAATAATGAAAAAGGATAAATGTTTTAGTCCTCACAGTTTGGGTTCAATTCAGCTTAGTTGTCTTCTTTTTAAAATGTTTTAACTTTTTGTCAATTCTATTTTTTAATAGTCATTGTACAGGCGTCAACAATTTCACATACATTGCATGCCTCGTTCATCGACATAGTTTTATGTATTGGTGTCTATATTTACATCTTAGTTAAATGACCTATTATACAAACACTGAAAATGTACATTTCACTCTATTCGAAAACCATCAAATGATGGGTGATTATGAGGAAGTGTGCATGCATTGACAACATACAGGCTTATGGACACGCAACAAATATGCGTTATACTTTATAGGACATCTGCACATTCTTGGAATAATAATCTACTTACAGTTCGTTCCTGCTATTGCCTAGTCTAATCTTTCAGTTTTAACATCAATTTTTTTTTTATTGATATATTAACAGTATGAAGTTCGTCGTTAGTTGAGACTTACATGAGTAAATGTTATTACACTGTTCAACATATTGTTTAATAAAACCTATTGTGCATATTCTCTTAAATATTAAGTTGAAATGCTTAAGTTGCTTGGTTATGTTAATCAACTTTTTATTTTTCAGAGCAGACATTTTAATACAGTAGGAAATTTTGTCTTTCTATTTTGAAAGGTCTCTGAAGTCATCCTACAGGAAAGCCGGAACTTTGATTTCTCGGTGATAATGCAGTTGGTGGCTATCTTGTCCAACAGGGCAACTGATGGGCTTAAGGGATTTATGGGTATTGTATGTCTTGATATCTCCTTGTAAACTTTTCTGTCCTTTAAACTTGTTTGTAAACATAAGTACGGTCATAATGCTTTTACTAAAAAGAAAAAAAGATTCATTTAGATATGACTTATTGTTATGCCCATCTAAGATGCTTATTCAACTTTAGGTATGTAGATCAGTTGCAGACGTTATTGGTTCGTATTCCAAGTGGATGCCTATCATTCAAAGTGATGCCAGGCCCTTATTGTAAGTGTGCTTTATGATTAAATTATATGCAATTTCTATCCATAGTGAACAAATTAGCATCATGATCAATGATCTGTTTCCTTGGCTCCATAGATCTCCACAACCTAGCTCGTTGATATGTGTTTTTGTATAGGACCTAGTCACAGGAAAACTCATAGGGAAATCCTCTTTTCTTTTGCCAGAGTTCCTCCCCTTTTAGGCTCTATGGTTGCTGTTTAGAAAACTCGTCCTTAACAAGTTTTTTGTCAGCTTTTTTTACAAAAAATTCTGACTGCTTTCTTATTCATTGGAATGCCTTCTAATGCTCAATACTTTAAGAGTTCTTAGGAAGTAAAGTAGAATAGGGGTTTGCTAACTTATTTTCCTATTAAAATAGGCTTACAAAAATAATAGAATTCCTAGATAAGATGATTATGGCCTAGGTAAGAGAATCACTGCAATTACTTCCTAATGAAGTTTATCTTCTTATATATTTTCTTTCCTAAGAATGCATATTGCATATCATTACTTCCCCTTTGACAAAGAGCTTGTCCTCAAGCTCGAACTTATGGTAACCTTGGCTATCCTGGCCCTCTGTCATCCTCTTCTTTGGATTTTACCAATTCAACCCAAAACAACTTCATACATTTATGTCACTGATAGAATCTTCATTATAATTGAAGCGAAGCCCCTTTGCCCTTCGTTCCTCCATCTCTGCCTTAGTTAACTTTTTAAAACAAGTGTATTTATGATCCCTATACTGAATGCTGCCTCAGAATTTTCCTTCTCTGCAGTTGTCCCTCTGGTGGTTGTTTCTGATTGCTCCCAACAGGTGTTGCCTTAGGGTTGCTTCCTAAAACAACTTGGCTTCTCCTTAATTTCTAATCATAAATGCGGTCTAGATTCATAGTAGCTCCTAAGCTATTAGATTGCTGCAATTCTACTTCCAGTCACAGCCCTTCCATAATACCAGCAGTGAATAGGCTGATTTTTTGCTTCGTAGTGAGCCCTTTGGTTCAGGCCAGCAATGATTGGAACTCCCTTTGATAATCTTCCACTGTTCCTATCTGCTTTAGGTTGGCTAATTCACCTAGGGGGTTGAGGCTTATAGGAGGACCAAACTTCAGGTGACATTGCTTCACAAATGTTCCCCAATCCATACCTACCTCCTCTTGCTTCACCTTGTGAAACCACTTTTGTGCCTTCCCATTAAGATGGAATGCTGCCAGTCATACCTCCCTTTTAGGCTTTTGATAATTTTCAAAGAATTGTTCGCACTTATGGATACAAATCAATGGATCACTTGTACCATAATATGAACGAAATTTTAATTTAGCCCAAGGCTTCTTTCCTCCCTTTGGTCTCTACAACTATTGTTGCCCACCTCATCGTTCTTACTTCTCCGTTTCAACTCTCGTAAAATCTCCTCTATCTACGAGTTCAAGAACTTTTCGTTGGACTGCTGGTGGTCCTCCACCATAGACAGCCTCGGCTTGATGTGTCTCATCAACACATCCACTTGGCTTGACAAGTCTATAGAGTTATCCATGACGTCAAACTCTGATACTGAATTGGTATGTTTTTTTGTTGTAGGATCTAGTCATTGGACGACATAAGGGACAACTCAGCGGAAATCCAATTTTCCTTTACTATAGTGCTTCCCCTTTCTATGTCTTGTGGTTGCTGTTTAGAAAACTCGTCTTTGACAAACTTTTTGTCAACTATTTGCATGAAAAATTCTGACAGTTTTCTTATTCAACGTATTGTCCATTAAATAGACTAAATACATTTTAATAATTGGAATAGAATAAGGATTTGCAAACTTATTCTCTTAATAAAAATACACTTATGAAAATAATAGACTTTCTAATTCCTATTCAAGCTGATCTTCTTGTATATTTAATTTCCTAAGAATGCATCTTGCATGTCACTCTTTTGGAGGATAGTTTCTATATGCATCATTTCTTTGTATTCATATATCCTTTTGTCCATTTTGTCCTGATTTGCTGCTTTCAGATTGTTTCTTGCTGCTGGTATCTCAGAGCCTCAGTCATCCAGTGCTTGTGCCTCTGCATTGCGTAAATTTTGTGAAGATGCTCCTCCAGTTATCTATGATCCTTCAAATCTGGAAATTTTGATGTGGATAGGAGAGGTCAACATGTTTGCTGAGCACCTATTATTTCCCTCCTCCTTTTGATTTTTCTTTATCCATTCATTTTATTGGACTGAAAGCAGTGCGTAATTCTTTTTTTGTGTTCACCTTTCAAGTGCACCATATCCCAGATTTTAGCTGAACTAGTCTGGTTCATTGAACTCAAAAGCTGAGAACTGGTTAGACCTACTTTTAGTCAATTGCAAATGGTGTAGAACTGTCCAGGAACTGGGAGAATTTAATTTAAAATTGGGGAAGAAATAGCCATTTACTCCTGGGCAAGGGTAGACAAATTTAATGAGACCTATTATCAATTGACAATTAGCGACCAAATTTTAAAACCTCAATCTACCTTTCTGGAGATGAATATGTAGTATAAAGATTCGCCCGATTTTTATTTGCACATATGGGCAAATGCCCCGAATACCATATTTAGCAAACATGCAGATGCCTTCACAAACAAGTTAGATGCAGAATTAATGTACTGCCTTAATATGAAATTCGAAAGGTCAATTTATTGAATGAAACTAAATTATCAAAATCTGAGATGAAGTTACAATGAGGGATTTAAGTGAGAAGTTGATGGAGTTATGGTTGAGTGACTTATATACTGCACATACAAAAAGCACATGTATCTGAATTTAAATATCAGTCAAGAACATATACAAATGAATATGTTTTATGTTCCATGACCACTAGCTAATTTTCTGTATATGTTTATTCATTCTTCATGTCTGCCTGAAGTTCATTTTTATCGTGTATATTGTATCCACAACCAATGTACTTGCTGTCTCTTCATTATTGTTATACATATTTCATATTTGTTATATGGAGGGTAAATTTCATACTTGACACATGCCATATTGTTGTGTATAGCAATATGTTACATATGACTTTGTTATGAGTTATATTCTTGCATAGTTTGTGTAACGGAAAGGATAACCTCTTACATATTTTGTGGAGCTTTTGACCCTTTCCCTTTTCCTCTTTGAAGACCTGGTTAGTTGAGAAAACATTCTGCATTATCTTTTAAATGGAAATATGAAAAATTGTCATAGTTGGGAGAAACTTACTGATCGATGAATTTGTAGTCAACAATTCCATGCATCTTTGACATTGGGTTTTCACTAGGTAAGTAAGTAGTGGCATTGCTAGCTTTGACTGGAATTAAGATTATGTAATTTATACTTCCAAGTCCTTGCTTTGTGAACGTCACCATATTTGGATTCCTCAATGTTGGACCTTTCAGTTTTTTGTCTGCAACATCATATATGAGAAAGACCGATCCCAGAATTTGGTTTCTACAAATCTTGATCAATATTTGGTGTTGTAGCTGATGTTTACCATACACCAAGAGAAAAGAAAGGGAAAAGACAATTCTTATTAAAGCAGCTGATTTTATTTTTTTTGGGTTTCAATTAGAGTACTTTTCACACTTTTCATTTAATTATTGCATATACAATGGAACTATCTAGTTTTCAGTGCGAATGGATGCGAAAGAATACTCTTTGAACTTCTAACAAACATGTTTGGAGGGTAACTTTCATACAAGGGACACAATCTGCTATCTTTGCCTCTTGCTACTTATGTGATCTTTCTCAAAATTTGCTGTGGTGGATTTTGTTTTTTTAACTATATCTTGCAATAAATGTATCTGTAACATACATCATATGCAAGGGGAGGTTGGCCTATGGCATAAGGTGGTTCTTGGATTTTAAGATGTCAATGCTTAAGTTGTCTTTGTAGTTAAAATGATACTGCTTAACCTTGAAGTCTTGTCCCTCCCCAGTAAAAGAGGAGACTTTGTTGAAGAAAAAAAAAAAGTCTTGTTCTGTCTTTATAATGGCATCTTTGGGTCTTTGGCTTGCTTCAAAGCTCATATTTGCATGGTTTTACTTGCCCCCTCTATCTCTCTCTCTCATACTTCCTTGTAAAATTACAGGCTCTAGAGAAGAGGCAAACAACTTTGGAAGATGAGGAAGAAGTGTTTAGTGCTGTTAGCATGGTCCTGGGATCTCTTCCAGACAAAGAACTACAGAACAATTTGTTGGGCAGATTGCTTTCTTCTAGCTATGATGCTATTGGAAAACTTGTAAGACCTTATATCTATTTGCCATGTCTTGCACATAATTTGTATACCTTTCTGCCATGTCCTTGTACTTTTGTCGTTTTTAACTCCCTCACTTTGACAACTCTACTAGTGTGTTTTAAGTTCATGTTTATTATTATATGTAAACTTTTCCCACTGATCTAAAAATGTTTTTTTTTCCCCTTTTTCATCATCATGAGCATTAGCTCTCGCAGCTTATTTAAATCTGAAACCAGTTACTATTTTACCCAGTTGGGCAAGTAAAGTGAATTTTACTTGAATGTTCGTGTTAGCCTTCATGTATTCTGCAGATCAGTTCATTTTTGGAACTTTTCGTTGGCAATTTGAAAGGTATACATGTTTTGATTACTGGTCAATCTGCAGATACGGCCCTCTAGCCTGTATTAGAGCCCACCTGCTCTAACAGAGAATCACCCCAATACCACTGTCTGCACTAAGAATCACCACACAGCAACAACAGAGTACCCACACACACTCAGCAGTAAAACAAGAACAAAGAAGAATTAAGAATGAAAGG
>JANZLF010000007.1:18228627-18260250 GCA_026546835.1 Erythroxylum foetidum | reverse complement strand
TCCCCACTGCTTAAACGCGTGGCTTCCATCCGGGACTCCTTGATAGCCTCCTTGGGTGGTCAATTGATGGTGGTACAAGGCGTTCAATCTCTCTGTGTAGAAGGGTTGTTACCGTTGACCAAGGTATATGAACTCCTCCGTGCAAAGTGCTCGACTCGACCATGGCTGACCCTCATTTGGCAAAGTTATATCCCCCCAAAGTTCTCCTTTATTGCTTGGCTGTGTATGCAAAACCGTCTACCCACCAAGGATAATCTGCTCTTTTTAGATGTCACCCATCGATGTCCGTTGTGTAACGAAGTTGATGAAACAGTTAAGCATCTCTTCTTTGCCTGCTCGTTCAACAAAGAGGTCTGGAATGCCATTCGGGGTTGGACTGGCCTAACGAGAGAAATGACAACTCTTCGGAGCTTTGTCAGATGGCTCAGGAAAAATCACTGTGGCTCCTTACTACGGTGTAAAACAGCAAAGCTTACTTTTATTACTTCTCTCTATCTGATTTGGAAGGTCAGGAATGCAGTGTTAATGGATGATGCCGCTATCTCCTGTATTGATGTGGTTGTTAAGATTAAAACCCATGTGTATAAGATCCTTTATCGTCTCTACCCAGTGGAGCTTATCGACTTCTGAGCCTTCGGCTTCCTCTTGCATCCGGGTTGCCTTCTCGGATGCCTCAGGAATCCCAGCCGGCGGAACAGGGGTGCTGGGAGCTAGATCGGATCTGTTACGATACTGTGTAGCAAGCAATGACGTTCTCTCTTGGGGATGAGGGACGGTGTCTGCATGTTGCATGCATGCCCACATAAAAGAGGAATTACTATATGCTACAATTCATACCGAACGAAGATGTTACCTGCAGGCGGACCGCTTGCTTTGAAGTCGTCCCAGGCCAAAAGCTCCGACGTCGTTTTGGGTGAGGGGCTCTCAAATGTCGACACCGTCTATTCCGGTGACGTATTAGTTGGTTGGTCCGACGTTGTATGAGGAGCTGCTCCCCTCCCCGTAATACATTGTCGTTCCTGCATGCGGAGCCACTCCCTTAACCTCCCGCTACGCAGTCGTTCTCCTGCCTCCAATTCGCTGTCGTTTTCTTTACTGATTGAGTGGGGTGCTGGGCCCTCCATCAGGTGACACCGTTTGGCCTCCTTGGGATGCTGTCGTTTTGATGAGGCTTCCAACGCTTACTGCTTCCTCTCTGCACGACGTCAGTTTCACATAGCTTGGGTTGCTTCTTCGACGGGCCAAACTGCTCCCTCGCCCTAGCCTCCTATGGTCCCTTCCGTGGGCTGCTAGTGCTTGGGCTTGCCATGTTATTAGGGCTTTTTGTTTTTGTAGGCCTTAAATTTGTACCTCCACGTCGGTTTTTGGCTTGGGCTTGTGGCCCCTTTTTGTATGCTTTTCAGGGTATGCCCCGATTGACCTTGTACATTCTTTCCTGTGCAATACAATTTTATTTAACAGGAAAAAAGAAGAAGAAGAGGGCTTCAGGAATATCTGCCCAAACCTAAAAAGTTAAAAAAATGCCATGACCCAAATTAGCCAGACAATCTACTACAAAATTACCTTCACGAAGTATATGCCTAATAGAACAAATCTAATTCCTAGTAAGTAAATCTTGAATATCCACATCCAAAACAGATAGGGGATGTGAAGACATAACACCATAAGTCACCATCCTCACCACCTCCATGCTATCAAATTCTACCACGACCTGCCGAAAGTTGTGATCCCACACAAAAATCAAACCATCTTGAATGAATCATAACTCTCCCACCAAGATAGTTGAAACAACAATTCGAAACGAATATTCCCTAGCCAATAACCAAATGAATCACGCAACAACCCTCCACCATTAGTCAGCCCCAGATTAAAAATAAAACTGTCGTCACAATTCAACTTCACCCAACCAGGAGGCAGCGCAGTCTAACCAATCCAACTCCTTAAACCTTGAAGCTTCGATTTTGAAACATAAGTCAAGGACACATCCATTGCAACTTTAAAGACACAATCATTCAAATTTGCTAAGGAAAGAAACTCCTTTTGAAAGACCCATAAATTCCTAGCCTTCCACAACCACCAAATACCTGCTAGAAACCAATGTGCCAGTCAAAACCAAAAGGACCCACAACATGAGCACGCAGATTCAAAGCTAACCAATCAACCAAATCCGCTGCAACAAAAAAAATCATCAGGAACACTCCACTGCTGCCACCATGCAACTGCACGATTACAATCACGCAACAAATACAAAGGAGACTCAGCATATAAAGAGCACACTCCACATAAATTAGAGGTAACCAAATCCCGTGAGAACGACAAAGAATTCGTCGGAAGACATGAGTGTCCAAGTAAACACAAGCAATTTTTCAATTTCGATGGACCAGCCACCTTCCACAACTAAGAAAAAATAGACGAAACAAAAGCATTAGACTCCTTTTCCGAAAGAAGTGCTTTATAAGCTGCCCAAATCGCGCCATTCGAAGAAAAACTCCAAGCCATGGTATCCTACACCGAAGTAAATAAAGGCAAAGGAATTGCCTGAATAACCTCTGTGAGATGATCCGGAATTGTAAAACGTAAGCCTGAAAAATCTCAAGAACCACCATTAATTATATGTGTTACTTGAAAATGTTCTTCCCCTACTTTCAAACCATACATATGATCCATTAAAGGCCACCCAACCCCCCCGAGCACCAATTATCAAACCAAAGACTAATCCAAGAACCATCCCTAACCCTCCAAATCGAAAGAGGAAACAACAAATTAAATCTTTTAACTACCCCTTTCCATAAACTGGAAGTCGAACCCTTAGCCAAAAAGGGAATAAACCCACCATTACAATATTTCCGACGTAACACCTCCACCCACCAGGCAAAATCATTCAAAAATAACTTCAATCCTAACCTACCCAATAAAGCAACATTCATTAATCTAGAATTTTTTAAAACAAGACCACCATAATTCTTTAGCTGAATAAGCCAATTCAACCAACCAAATGCAGCTTACGCCTATCCTGCGAGGAACTCCAATAAAAATCATGAGTCAAACGATCTAAATTATCACAAATAGAGGAAGGTAACCAAACCGTTTGCATCGTATAAATTGGTAGAGAAGAAATAGAAGACTTACTATGCAGTTCCTTCCCATCAGGACTCAGAAAGTTAGAACACCAATTAGCTAGCCTAGTCTCCACCGAACTCATAATATGCTTATGATGAGCAATTAAAGTACGACTATGCAACAACGGAACACCTAAATACCTTCTCAAGTTTGAAGTAATTGCTACTCCTAGCAATTGTTGTAACTGGGACTTCCAAACACGAGAGTCAGAATTTGAAAAATAAATTCTTGACTTAGAAAGATTAGCCCTATACCTACTCGTCATACAGAACAAATCTAACACCTCACGGACCACTTTAGCCTACTTAGTTGGAGCCTTATCAAAAATCAGCAAGTCATCAGCAAAAAGTAAATGACTAATACCTAGCCCACCTTTAGATGCCCTAACCGACATCTAGTTTTTACTTATCAGTGCTCTCTGAATAAGCATAGTCAAACCTTCCATACAAAGAACAAAAAATAAGGGAAGATTGGATCTCCCTGGCTAAGCCCTCGAGTCGCAGAGAATGACACAGAGGGGTTGTCGTTCCATAAAATAGCCAATGAAGACTGAGAAAGAACAACTTTCTAGGTAGGTTTCGACTCTGATAGCGACCACCACAATTTCCATGATCATCTGAAATATTATCATCGGTCTTCGACAAAGCCACGCCATTCACTGCACAACTTACATTGTGAGCCAAAGCTTCTGAAAGTACCACCGGTTTCTCACACACAATGATGTCACCAGCAATTGGGTCGAGAGGTTTCGGTTTATTTGAACCCACAAGCCCACTAACACTAGAAATCCTCTTACCAGGCCCAACCGAGCCCTTATCCACCTTGATAACCACTCTATCCTCTACTTGCAAAGATTCAAACCGATTTCCAGTGATAGTGTTAGATACGGTCTTCGCCTGAGAAATAGAAGAAGAATTACTTCTAACAATATGCCTTTGGGGACGCTGTGCAACCAACTATGGCCCAAAGATATCTTCTTTAGAATTGGAACTAGTATCAATCATCACCATATCTTTAGCTATACCAACGTTCCCTACCCCAGTAGTCACCAGAACCATCGCCTCCGTACAATTTTCAATACGATGATTGACACGGCCACATCCTGAACAGACCCCTAAAATTCCTTCATATTCCACACGCCGCCATGCACCTCCAATAAAAACCTTGGAAATAAGAGGTTGTTCAATATTCAATTCAACACAAACTCAAACAAAATGTCCTCTAGTAGCCATGGACATCTGCCTATCCACCTTAATGGGCATTCTAATAGCACTTGCCATTGCAAACAGGAATTCATCACGATAAAATTCCATTGAAAATTCAATAAAATGATCCCAAGTAACCATTGAGGAAATGCTAGCCGTAGATGGCTAAAAACCAAGCTTCTACTTCTGAATATACAATGGCTGACCTCCAGTAATATAGGGACCATCGAACACAATTCGCAACATATTCTACTTCTCTTCAAACTTGGCAAGGTAAAAACCAAACCCCAAATCAATAAGATTTAGTCCTGCAGAAGGCTTCCAAAGCAAGTTCAACTGATTCTCCAAGAACGTAAAATTAATAGACCTCCCGTAAACTTTAACAATGAGATCATTGTTCCACTTACCACTAACCTCCTAGACAATGTCATGATCAACCAGAACCTTTGGTCGCAAGTAATCATTCCCTTCATACTTTAAATGAATTTCTCCTATCTACTAACTACAAAGATCAACAGCCAAACTCAGACTGAGCAAAGAAGTGGACTTTGCCCTACATGACTACCTGACCAAACAATCACGAAAAAAAGGTAGTGAGCTTGCATGCAACTCAACAGTAGTCGATAAAACGGGACCAACAATCGTAAAGTCAGCTAAAGTAAGGCCAAGTGATTGTCCCACTTGAAAATTATTCGCAATCTGTGCAGGACAAGGCACAAGTTGAACCCCCTCTATTCTTGTAATGTGAAAATCGTATCTTTTCTCATCTACACACCAAAATCCTAGAAATCTCCTTCAATATTCAATTAATTCTCAGTCTCTGGGATTTCACCTTCTCCGATCGTCAATTAAAACCCTTCAAGAATGATCCTTGGAGAGGCCTGGTGCTGTCGTGCGTGGACGTATATGTTAACTCCACGTGCATGCAAACACTCGACCTCCACGGATCTGTTGATTGGATCATCAAAAAATAGCGCGTGGATTGGGTGCACTCACTCGTCACTCCTGAAAGTGTCTACTTGAAAACTCGCCCAATAATAGTTCTTGAATGAGAAGTTGCTTTTGACCTAAGTATCAATTCTTGGCGGGTTACGTCGGTGGGTCTAAGCCAGGAGAAAGATCGCGCTAACTGATCTCGCATCGCTTTCTCTTGCCCAGATCTCGCTCGCGCTACCTAGATTTGTCCTGTGTAGTTTTTTGACTTCAGTAATATTTACCCATCATTTCTGAGAAGGAAACACAAATGAATATATAAGTTTTTGAGAAGCTGGAGACCATTTCACTTTTAACCCAACGACCTTCTTAAAAGTCCATATTTCTTGCATGTAATGTTAATTAAATGTAAAAAGATATAGTCAAAATAATAGTGCTTAAATAATTCTAATATTAATCGTCTGATTTAGAGCGTGTTAACTGTATTTAGTTTTTTAAAGAAAATGGTAATTTGCTTTTAGGTAAAGTGTTGGTGTTACTTTACACGTGTCGAAAATTTTAATGGTAGAAATCCGTATCGACTCAAAATACAATCTGAATCGTGTTTAATCTTTCTTTGCACGAAAGGAGACTTAATAAGAGCAAAATCTATCAACTAACCAAACACTTTGGCTAAGTCAGCCGATTCAGTTGAGACAGCTTCTTTTCCATACTCGTAAACTGAAAAACCTGCCCCCAAATTCACGTCGTTAAATCCCCTAAATTCCAACGCTGATCCATGGCGGCCCAATCCTCCGCTGCGGCTACCACCAACATCATGCTCGCCATCTACGAGAAGAAGACCTCTTCCCTCGATCTCTACCGGCCTCTTCGCAACTACATCTCCATGCTCTACTCCGAGCGAGAGGCCCAAAATCTAGAAGACGATCTTCAAATCGTCAAACAGTACCGCTCAGACGTCGAACGTCAAGCAGACCCATCGCTGACCGCCCGCCGTGACCTCCTTCAGAGCTACTTCAAAGCCCTATGCTTGATTGAGACTCGGTTTCCGATCTCCGCTGACAAGGACCACGTCAATACGGTAACATTTGTGTGGCACGACGCGTTTAAGCAGAAGCAGAAGGCGTCTCAGCAGAATATTCATTTGGAGAAGGCGGCTATATTGTTCAATTTGGGCGCTGTCTATAGTCAGATTGGACTGTCGTTTGATCGGAACACCGTGGAGGGCCGCCGGCAGGCGATTCACGCGTTTATTGCAGCTGCGGGTGCGTTTGCGTATCTGAGGGATAATGCCGCGACCAAGGCGTCGATGGGGACGAGCACCACGGTGGACCTGTCGGTGGAGTGTGCTGGTATGTTGGAAAGGCTCATGCTTGCGCAAGCGCAGGAGTGTGTTTTTGAGAATACTATTGCTAAAGGGAGCACTCCCGGGGTTTGTGCGAAAATTTCCCGGCAGGTTTGTGCTTATTGTTTTCCTCCGAGATTTTTGGAAAGTTTCGAGTTTTGTGTGGTGGTGTCTATGAGAAGAGTGCATGATTGAGTGGCTTGATATGCTTCGATGAAGTAATTTTGCCAAATAATATATTCATTTCGCGTGAGTGGTTGTTTTGTTAAGATTGTAATGTATTCTGTTTGTGGTTTGAATGTGTTTCTTGTATAGTGCTTGAAGTGATTTGATCACATGGCTTGTTGCTACTTTTATTCAAGTAGTGTGACTATAGTTACTTCTTCACAAAATTAAGTTTGTGTGTCCAATCAAATGTCGTGTCTATCACTAAGTGTTACTTTTATACAAGTCTCATGACTAAAGTCTTATGTGATTGGTAACCACTGGGTAGCAGCTGCCATTTGATTATATCACTGCATATTGTAAGTTGTGGTTTTCAAGAAACCGTGGGGGGTTTGTTGATTTAGGTAATTAACATATGGTATACTGTCCATTGATTATGCTCCCGAATGCTGAAAGAACTCTTTGATTTGACCTTGATTTATTGGATGTTTCTTGTTGCCCATTTTAGTTTGTCTTGAATGAATTTGGCATGGGAATGTTGCAGGTTGGGCTGTATTATGAAGAAGCTTTGGCAGCTTTAAATGTTGCACCATTGAAGGATCATTTTGATAAGGGTTGGATTTCTCACGTCCAGCTAAAGGCAGCCCTTTTTTATGCTGAAGCTTGTTATCGATATGGTTTAGAGCTTCACGAGAAAGAAGAAATATCAGAAGAAATTGCTCGGTTGAAAACTGGGGTTAATGCATTAGTTGAGGCAAGGAAAAGCACTAGAGGTGCTGCACCTCAGCTTCTAGATGCGATCAACAAACTTGAAGCCAATCTAAATCGTAACCTAGAAAGAGCTGTGAAGGAGAATGATAGAGTTTACCTCATGAGGGTTCCTTCGCCAAGTTCCTTGCCACCACTCCCTGCATTTTCAATGGTGAAGCCAATGGCAATGGCTGAGGTATTGGATGCAAGCAAGGAGAAGTTGTTTGCAAGTCTTGTTCCAGACAGTAGTGCAAAGGCTCTTTCAAGATATACTGAAATGGTTGATGACATTATAAGGACTCAGGCTGAGAAATTGCAGCAGGGGAGTGAGTTAACTCGAGTGAGATTGAAGGAAATGGATCTGCCAGATTCTATTTTTTCTCTTGAAGGGAATTTGACGTTGCCAACAGACCTTAAAGATGATGTAGAAGCAGTGCAGATCAGTGGTGGTCCAGCTGGGCTGGAAGCTGAATTACAGCAACTTAAGGATTTGAGGAGGGTGAACCATGAACTGCTGGTCCAAACTGAAGAGCTTTTGCAGAAAGAAGCAGCAGAAGATACTCAATTTAGAAGTCAATTTGGGACAAGGTGGACAAGGCCTCAATCCAGCACTTTGACGAAAAATTTACAGGATAGGTTGAATAGGTTTGCAGCCAACTTAAAGCAAGCTGCAGAAAGTGATGCCAGGATTGAGCGTTCTGTTAGGGATCACTCTGCACTTATGTCCATCCTGGATCGTCGCCCAGTATGTACCCTATTCATATTGATCATTATCAGTAAAGCATGTTTTGCATTGTGGAACATCATTATATCATGGTTCATGGGTCTGTAAGGCGCCCTTATTTTTTTAGTTTAGCTGTTATTTTAATATCCTTCAATATTTCAAATTGACAACTGAATATGGAATAAGAACCTTAATTAATTTGCTGGGGCTTATTCCTTTTCTTCCTCATTTAGTTTACTGCTTTAATGGGCCATTAGATTTTATTTGTTTTATCCTTAATATTCCTTTTGTTAATATTTATATTTCAAGTGGGAATAACTTTGCTCTGAAGGATGCATTTTTCTTTTGTGGTCCAAGTTTTGGTTTTAATGATGTTGGTGTTCCACATTCATTGCATCTACGTTAACTTTCAGCATCAAATTTTGCATCACTTTCACCTCTTCTTCTGTCAAATTTGATCTTCTTATAATGATTTATATGATATATATGTGAATTGAGTAAAAATTTTTGCATTTTATATCATCAGATAGAATCTGCACTTCCAACTCTTGCTAGGCCGATCATGTCTTTGGATGCAAATGAAGACGCTATAGTGGGGGGCTTGAAGCAGAATCTGGTATTGTCTATTTCTAAATTTTGTGAAACTTGCATTTTAGATTTGAACATTTCCTTTCTCTTCAGCCATTTGTTTTCATCCCTTTGCTTCAACTAGAAAAGAAAGAAAAATGATTATGTTGCTTCAATGAGTATATCTGGTATAGTAGAACAATGGTGTACTAGTCATTAGTGACCAAGCTAAAGGAAAGAAATTCTTGAGATCTTTTCTTTGTATAATTTGAAATTAACTTGGTGGTAAACAATCCAAAGAAGAACAAATGATTGGTGTACTAAGCTAAGTAAATCTCATATCATCTTCATAATTTAGCTCCTTTGTAAGATTTAAATGTACGGACATCTCAATTAGCTTGCTCTTCTCTGCAGAGACAGTTGGAGACTCTTGGTGCTCAACGAGCTGGCCTTGAAGACATGCTCAAAGAGATGAAAAGAAAGGTTTGGTTACTTTTATCTTTTTTGACCATCTATTAATTTCATATGCCTTCTTTTAATTATCTATCTGAGTGTTCAAGATCATGATAATGGTTTGTCTATGAGTCTTAAGTATTCACTCTTCAAATCTTAACTATCTTCCTTCTTTTGTGCTTTATGGAGCACTTAGATACTAGTCTCATCGTGACTACAACAGTATGTACTGCTCAATGACTAAAGTGTAACAGTCCTGTAATGGCATTCTAGATTGTCATGATCTGAATGAAATTGTTTAATTGATGATGGCTTTTGTGGTGAATGTCATTATCTCAATATCAACCTATTGTTGATATTGTTGGACTGAACAAGTGTTGTTATATAGTGTGAGAAAGTAAAAAGATATGGAAGTGTGCATGTTATCCAAAGGATTCATTTGTACTGTTTTGTTTGTTGACAACTTTGTTCATATGTTGCTGGAGTCATTTTATTGACAAGTATTGCAGGAAAGGTGGGAATGATTCTTGGTGATGTCTGTGAGTGCACTAGAAAGTAGTTGGAAAGCAGCCTTCTCTACTTGACATGCTAGTGCAGTTTATTCTATTGGCTTCAAATGAGTTGGAGTGGCATAAAGAAAGATTTGACTTCATTAAGCTTTTGTTCTTTGAGACTTAGTATGACATGGAGCCCATTGGGGTAACCAACCAATTAGAGAGAAGGAGGAAAATGTCTTCATATTGCCTCAACAAATAAGATGTTGCTCTGAACCTGTTAAATGCAGTCAGCAACAGATATTTCTCCATGCATACCCTTTACTCTTTTGCTTAGATATCCATTCTTTCTTATATTACTGCATGAATATCTTAGATATTTGAGAGAGGAGGAATTAGATGCGAAAAAAAACTAATTAGGAGTGGAAATCAGATGAGATTAGCTATTTGGAGCTTCTAAGTGAAGATTAGATGCATTGTGTTATGCTGGCCTGATAATTGTATTTTTGGACTGGAAATACTTTTTTAATCAGAAAATGGTCTTCTTGTGATGGTTCCCATGCCTTTTTGTCTATTGAAATAAAATTTGGCTAGTGCTTTATTTGCTCTAAGCAGTTCTTTAAAGATTTTCTTAAATCACTTTTCTGTTAGAACTCAAGAATTGTCTCTTCACTTTTGCAACTGAGTTTTTTTTTTCAATAAATTATGTTGCTCCATCGGTTAACATAGCCACCTGCTTGAGTAGTATTTCCTTGTGATGCTCTCTCTTCTAGCATTATTTTACCTTTAGGTTTTGTTGTTTATTGTTTCAGGATGATATATTACCAAAGTTGATGACGTCCACTGGCTCCTATGAAGATCTTTTCAGGAAAGAGCTAGCAAAATATGATCACATCTGTGAGGAAGTTACGCAAAATATTCAGGCACAAGAACAGCTACTGTTACAAATTCAGGTTTACTTTTTATTATCCAGTGGTACCTTAGTATTCCTCTTTCTCTTTCTTTTTTCCTGTGTTTGGGTGAGCAGGATATTTACTATAGTTTTCTCTTGATGTCAGTATACTAAGGCTAAGCCTTAATTTGAGGATAAATACATATATATTTTCCAATAATACCTTGTTCTTTATTTCTTTTACTTTGAAGTCAAAAGGCGACTATGTATTTCTTATAAGGATTGATGCTTGTTGTCCATCTATTTGACTGCAAATTATAATTTCCAATGGAGATGATTGGACACTTTCTGGTTTTGCAAGTTCGTGTTAATTGTGAAATCTTTATTATTAAACTAGTTGATGTGCAACTTCAAGTTTGATGTGAATGATATTCTTATTTTGTTACCTCACAATTTTATTGTTGAAAAGAATTTATACTTCTAGTTCTTTCTGCTCTTTAAATTAGAGACGCTCTTTTTCACAGGCTCAAAATGAGGAGTTTTCAGCAGTCTTTAATCTAGAAGATTATAAAGGTATATGTTGCTTTCCAATCATTTTAATACTATTTGTTTGATTCTTTTGCCTAAGAAAACCTTAATACCTATAACAGAAGTTCTATTGCCGCTATACTACTTTCTTATATGAGGCAAAAGACCTTAGGGTTTGTAAAGGAATTAAAAGAGGGCAATTTAGTCAACTATAATCTTTAATATGGCAGGATAAAGAGTGATAGTTGAGGTAACAACGAGGGCAGAAATTTAATTTATGCTAGGTTTCTGTTAGAGACCTACTGCTCTAACAGTGAACCACTCACACAACCGAGACTTACACTTCAAACAAACACACAAAAGCAGCAGATGAATAGGAAGAATTATAGAGTAGATAGAAAGAAACAATGGGAAATTATTATTCCTCAGCTAGACTTCGAGAGCTAGCAATCTCCACACAATCACCTTTCCAATGATCATAACCGAATGCCTCTCATTCTCCCCTAACAACCTTTTATTCTCTCCTTCTAACTAACTTCCACACTCACATGACTCATCTCTCCCTCTCATTCCCACTTTACCCTCAAATCCCCACACTGCCGAATTTTCTAGATTTCCTATTCCCCAACAATACCCCCCCAAAAGACCACCTTGTCCTCAAGGTGGAAGGAAGTAGGGCGGAGTGGCATCTTCTGATGCGTATGGTCGAAGACATATCATCTTGTTAACCAGCCCATCCTCTTCCTCTTGTAACCCCGCCGGTTGTTCTTCATCAGCTAGGAGTATGTGAAATTGCTTCTCCTCGCACACATGTCCTCGTGTGTACTTCGCGTCACATCTGTAGCACACTCCTTGCTGCTTCTTACGTTGTAGCTCTTCCGCCGTCAGTCTCTTGAAAGGAAAAGAATGTTCTCTTCGAAGGACCCTTCGACCCTCGCTAGTTGAGCTAGACCCCCACTGCTCCGGCGATCTGCCTTGTACTGGAACAGTTCTGGTGGTGGAGCTCACCGCCGGAGTCGGTGCCTTCCCTTCTTCGGTGATCTTGCGATTAGGGATCCAAGGAGTAAGAATCGGGTTGGGGCTAGCTTGCGGAACTTCTTTCTCACCCCAAATGTTTGAATTCGACGCTCCCGAACCTCCATAAACTATCGGTGTTTCGTTGCTTCTGGAAGGTTGATCGAACAAGGCCCAATTTCGACCTTCCGTCATCTGGGCCAGCTCCATTAGTTGAATCAGTGAATCGGGTTGGGTCATCAATACCTCTGCTCTTATATCCTCCTTCAAGCCGTTCACGTATGCCGTCGTCACCACCTCCACCGAAACTTCCTTCAACATGGACGTTACTACTTCGAACCTCTGATTGTAGTCAGCCACCGTTCCCGTCTGCTGAAGTTTCAACAACTCCGCTAATGGGTTACCCACCTTAATACCGCCAAACCTTCTGATCACTGCACTTTTGAACATCTGCCACTCAGCTACCGGCGACCAATTTTGTCTCCACTGATACCAACTTAGAGCATCTCCTTCCATGCAAACCGCTGCTGCTTGTAACCAACGGTCTGGTGACACTTCATTTATCTCAAAGTATCGCTCTACTCGAAAAACCCAGCCAAACGAATCCTCTCCGTAGAACAGAGGGATTTCCAGTTTCCGATGGATCCTATCTCCTCTTGTCGGTTAAGGTTGCACCGATGTCTCTCTCTCAAACATTTGCGCAGAAATTTCTTCTACTTCCCCGACTACTTCCTTAGCCTTCCCCTTAGCTTGTGCTCTCCTTAAAATTTCGAATATAGAAGCAATGTCCCCAGCAACCTTATCGAACTTAGCTTCAACTCCCGCAATATCCTCTACTATCCTCAACATCTCTTTTTCTACGTTATCGACTCTAGCTTCCATTCTCGTAAATACCATTCCCTATCACTGCCTCGCTCTGATACCAAATTGTTAGAGCCCACCTGCTCTAACAGAGAATCACCCCAATACCATTGTCTGCACTAAGAGTCACCACACAGCAACAACAGAGTACCCACACACACTCAGCAGTAAAACAAGAACAAAGAAGAATTAAGAATGAAAGGAATACTGAACAATGATATTCCCTAGCTAGACTTCGAGGGCTAGCTGCACCTCCGTACAATTATCAATCCTCACAACATAACTGAATGCCAATCATTTTCTCATAACAAACTTATATTCTCTCATCCTAACTAACTCCCACCTTATTCATTTATCTCCTGTTTGGTATAGATTCATCATTTGATAATCAGTCAACTGTACCTTACTTTGTCTATTGGATGAGTACACTTTATGATCTGCTGGTACTTTGCGTAATTGCATCAGTGAGCTTGTCAACGCTTACTCTTTGTTAGCCATAGCATCTGTAAAAGCTTGCTCATTTCGAACTATTATTTGAAGACTAATAATTGTTCTTTTCTTCCTCCTGGTTTTTTTTTTACTTAGCTTATGTTGTAGAAATGGCATACTTTATTGCTTTGCCAAGTCATTTGAATTATGAAAAATAAATTTTAACTTATTCTGTTTATACATCATTGCTCTGAATCGGAATTAATAGGTCTTTTTCATTTCAGATTGATGTAGATAGCATCCATTCTTGTAGGCAAAGTCCAGCTACTTACACACAACTTTTGAATTATGCTATAAAAGGACTGTACAGGTAGTATTGATATAGTTAATTTTGTTTCAGTTATGTTTCTTTCGTTGTGGGATGAGAATGAAGCTTGTCAACTTTGGTAGTTGTTTCCCCTCATTAGTTTACCAAAAATATTGGAAGCATTTCCGGGGCATTATGATTAGTATGGAATTATAGTTGGTGTGAAACCATGAAAATTATTTAGGTTACAGCTCCATGTTAGGCCCTCTCATTTGCAACTGATATTGGTGGTGATCACATCATCATCATCATCACACCCAGTCCGAAATCCCGCAATAAAGCGAGGTCTGGGGAAGTCTGATAGTACGCGGCCTCAGCTTAAACCTAAAAGGCTTTATTTGGTACCACAAATGAAATAATAGGAATGAGAACAGTACAAAATTCCTAGACCTTGTTTCATATCCAACCTGCATTTGGTACACCATTCCACTGTTTGTTTCATCAGTAATATTCTGAAAAAAGTGGGCCTACTTCTTCTTTCTTTTCCAATTTCAATTTATCCTGAGTAATTCATTTTTTGGTACATCAGAAAGCAAGCTCAGTATATTTCTGAGAGCACATAAGCTGAGGGAGACTCATTAACAGTTGGTTTTACCCTCTCCTCTTAAATTATTGGTGAATACAGACTGCTTGATTTGAGCACATGTTCCTCCATAGCAATTGTGTCATATGGTCTTCTGCTTCTAATCTCTATCTAATTTACAGGATGGGGACTGTATTTGCTCATCTTGCAACAAATATACCTAGTGGTCCTTCTGCTGACGATCCTATATTTGGACTGTTGAGGATTTTCTGGCCCATACTAGAGAAACTTTTGAGGTCTGAACACATGGAGAACAATAACTTGTCTACAGCATCTTGCCGTGCTCTTTCATTAGCAATTCATTCCTCTGGTAATGGGATAGAATTTCTTTTCTTTGAGTTACTGCTGTTCTTTCCAATCCACATAGTTGATACGCCATTTGGTGCAGCAAGAATAATTACATATTCCACAACTGAAAGTTACTTGTTACAGGGCAGCACTTTGTTATGCTACTCCCCAATATACTGGACTGCCTATCAAATAATTTTTTGTCATTTCAAAGTCAAGACTGCTACATCAGGACAGGTAAGGTGTTTGGATCATGTATTATTTCAAATTTTTAACGTTTGATCGTCTTTCCTTTTTATAACTTTTCCATCTGATGAGAGTTTTGTAGTAGTTGAAAACAAATTTACCAATATATCAAGCACTTACTACTTGTGTATAAAAACCATGTAATTTGTAGGCTATAGGCCACATTATTTCCTGCTTCTACACTTACTCTTTTGTTTTTCATCAAATGAAAAATGCATCCTCAGCTTCAGTTGTAATCGAAGAATTTGGTCAGCGGGAGGAGTATGGGTTATTGTTTATTACAACTTTCGAACGGTTTACACAAGCAGCATCAATCAAGGCTCTTAACTCTTCATACATATGTGATCAGGAGCCTGATTTGGTTGAGGCATATACAAATTTTGCATCCACATTTATTCGTGGCTCTGGCAAGGTTTAGTATTCCAATTGCTTATAATCTCAGTCTTTTAGTCTCTGTTGCATCTCTTAATTTTGAGTACATATTTTAGACGATTGGTTTTTCCCTCCATTTCTTAGCACCTTCTTGTTTAAGGAATCCAATTTGGATGATGTCTCTAGCTATATGAATATCCCAGGAAGTATTAGCTGCATCAGGTTCACTTCTTGAAGCATCGTTTCAAAAAGCAGCTATATGCTGCACTGCTATGCATCGTGGAGCTGCATTAGCAGCAATGTCATATTTATCATGTAAGTATAACACAATACTGCATCCTTTGGCATGACTTTTGGGTGGTAGCATGTAAACTACAATTTTGAATTTGTATTTTGTGGTCATTGCTATTTGTTCTTTAATGTGTAGTCAAGTGTCTGGTAATTGGATTCAAGGCATTTCCATTTCACCAAGTTACTATTCAACCAGTCTTAGATAATGTGACTTATTTTATTGATTGAATTTCATTCTTTGATTACGTTATTGTATATTTAAAACAATGGCGTTCTTACCTTGTTTAAGATTCTTTTTACTTATCAAATTTGGTTATGTTTTCATCTAAGGTAGCCATATGAATGCACTTTTTTTTATTAACTTTTCACTCTTAATTTGTTTAATCTTCAGGTTTCTTGGAAGTGGGCTTAACATCATTTTTGGATTCATTTAGTTGCATTCGTGAAGGATCATTCAGTGCCATAGTAATTCAGGTCATATCTCACAATGGTGAGGGACTTGTATCGAATATGGTGTATGCTTTGCTTGGTGTTTCAGCAATGTCACGGGTAAATACCAAAACAGACCATTCATATTTGATGAATATAATGATGTACATGGTCAAACTTTTTTAGTTAAGCACATGAATTCTTAGTGTTTTGAATTGCGTTTCTTCCAAAAAAAACCTAATGGATTGTGCTTTTTGATAACTTGTGGATTAGTGTTAGACTTTGCAAAATTTGGGTCTTTTGTATCTTCTAGCTGTCGATGTTATTAAAATAGTGGTTAAGGAACTGAATCTTTAATCGAAAATGTTTTGAGATGTCAGAAATTAAGCAGAAAGTGTATTTCCTTATGTGTTTTTGTTACAGCACTACTAGCTATATATATATATATACAAAAACCTAGTATCCAATTCTGGTAGATACCCATAAATCATGGAGTATCTTATCAGAATCTTAGCCAATCCTATCCTAACTTAAGGATACAATCTGTTACAATATATTTTCCTAAAATAGTCTCCTAACAACACGGTTTTTCCACATTCCCCTCAAGCTGGTGAATAGGTATTCTCCATTCCCAACTTGGATACAATAGTCTGAAAAACTTAGCTGCTTAACCCTTTGGTAAGAATATCAGCAAGTTGACCATGTGTAGACACATAAGGAGTACAAATCAATCCACTCTCCAACTTCTCCTTGATAAAGTGCCTGCCGATTTCGATGTGCTTGGTTCGGTCATGTTCAAGTCTTCAAGGATGATCTACAGCCAAAGTATTTCTCATACACCTTGAGCCATTGCTTGAAATTTGGCTTCTGCACTTGACCGAGCTACCACTCGTTTTTTTACTTCTCCATGTCACAAGGTTTCCACCAAGGAAGGTGCAATATCCTAAAGTCGATCTTCTATCGACAATTGAACCAGCATAATCAGCATCAGTGTGTGCTTCAAGTACCAATCCCCCATTCCTTTTAAACAAAATACCTTTCCCCGGTGCTTGTTTGAGATAATATAGTACTCTGTGAGCTGCTTGCAAATGAACTTTCTTTGGATTATGTATGAACTAACTAATCACACTTATAGCATTTGCTATATCTGGTCGTGTGTGAGATAAGTAAACGAGTTTCCCTACCAAACATTGATACATTTCTCTATCTACTACTACATCCTCCTCTGCCTTTCCAAGCTTAAGATTCGGATTCATGGGAGTACTTGTTGGTTTGCATGTTGTATTGCCTGTTTCTTTGAGAAGATATGTAACATACTTCTGTTGACAGATAAAAACGTCCGTCCTAGAGTGAGCAACTTCAATCCTAAGAAAACACCTCAGCCTTCCCAATGCCTTGATCTCAAATTCCTTCGCCAAACATTGACTCAAAAACTTTTTTTGTTTAACATCATCTCTTGTTACTATTATGTCATCGACATACACCAAAAGAGTTGTAACTCCCCTTGAGGGAGAGTGTTTAATGAATAGTGTGTGGTCTCCTTGGCTTTGTTTGTATCTCATGGCTAACAGAGCTCTTGCAAATCTCCCAAACCATGCCTTTGGTGATTTCTTGAGGTCATACAATGCCTTTTGCAATTACACTCAGTATGAGTAGCTAAGTTATTCTTATAACTAGGCGAAACCTCCATGTATATCTCCTCCTCTAGATCTCCATGTAAGAACACATTCTTGACATCGAACTATTGTAAATTCCAAACAAAATTAGCTGCAAGTGACAACAACACTGTAATTGTGTTCATCTTTGCATCAAGGATCCATCAGTAAGATAAGGATTGGTGAAATAAGGTTGTTGTTCATTGAATGTGACATCTACCAAGATATAGAATTTCTTTAATGGAGGATGGTAACATTTGTACCTTTTTGATTTGACGAATGACCCATAAAGACACGCTTTAGACCCTTGGATCTAATTTCCCCCTGTTTTGATTGTGTACATGGACAAAGGATGAGCACCCAAAGACTTTAGGGACAACGTTATTTGTACTGTTTAGGTTTGGGTAAAAAGTTGAAAGAATGTCCATAGGGACTCTTAAAACCTAAGGTTTGAGAGGGTAAATGATTTATGAGATGAGTGGCAGTAAGAATTGCTTCTCCCCACAATACTTTAAGACACATGGTTTTGAAATAACAGGGCTCGGGTTTTCTCAAGGAGGTGCCCATTTTTTGTTTTACTACCCCGTTTTGTTGTGGATTTCTTACACAAGAAGACTCATGTATTATTCCCTCTTTTTGGAAGAATAGGGTAAGAGTTTGATTGAAGTAGTCCCTGGCATTATCTAACCTAAATCTTTTGATATTGACCCAAATTGATTCTTGATCGTGGAATATAAGTTTGGGAGTACGGTACTAACATCAGACTTACGTTTGAGTGAAAAATTCCATGTAACATGTGTTCAATCATTAATGAAAGAAACAAACCATTTTGCCCCATAAACATTAGAGACATTAGATGGACCCCAAATATCATAGTAAATGAGATAGAAAGGAGCGTAACTTCTTTTATTACTACTTGGAAAAGGTACACGTTTGTGCTAGCAAGTTTGCACACCTCACAATGAAAATTTTCAACATCTAAGCCTTTAAACAATGAAACATAATCTGAACAATCCTAAATGATGGATGCCCAAGTTGACAATGATGAAGCAAAATTTTCTCTTTATTGAAAGAATGAAATTTTGAAATGAAGGAATGTGGCAACCTACTCTTGGTCATGTTTAGTTGGCTTCGTGCTTCTAGATAGTAAAGGCCATCCCATTCCCTAGCATGTCCAATCATCCTCCTTGAATCCTTGTCTTGAAATACACAATAGTTACTGTAACAAATTACATTACAAGCTAAATCTTGGATGAGTTTCTATATGGAAACAAGGTTTGTTGACAATTTAGGAACATGAAAGAATTTCGTAGAATTACTGATGGGCATATTTTGACATCACGTACACCAACTACAGTGGTTAAGGATCCATCAGGTGTGGCTATTTTCTTACTGCTTGGACATAGGGAGTAGGTTAAAAAGATATTGGATGAGTGGGTCATATTGTCGGTTGCTCCTAAGTCCATGACCCAAGAGCTAGTGAAGGCTGTACCCGAGGCATTTAATCCAAGAGAAAGAGAAAACGCACCTGAATATGCCAAAGAACAAGTACCTGAAGGCTTTTCAGTTTTCCCAAGGCTGCTAATAAGTGATCTCACCCTCTCAATTTCTTCTTTGTGAGGCTACTCGGCTCTTGTGATATGATTCGTCTTGTGATACAGCAGCAATGTGCCCTTGTCCATTGTTTCGTGGCTGATCTCCCTTCTGACCCCACTCGCGACTTGAAGGCTTTCCATGAAGTTTCCAGCGTTTCTCACGTGTATGTCGATGTTTCTTGCAATAAGTACACCATAATTCATCATGGTTTTGAGGCTTCGACTGATTATTCTTC
The DNA here is from genome assembly GCA_026546835.1 of Erythroxylum foetidum. Taxonomy (NCBI): domain Eukaryota; kingdom Viridiplantae; phylum Streptophyta; class Magnoliopsida; order Malpighiales; family Erythroxylaceae; genus Erythroxylum; species Erythroxylum foetidum. The sequence goes on along the minus strand of JANZLF010000007.1, from coordinate 18,240,708 downwards.
CTTCCTTCGAAAACTGCTCCTCTCTCCGTATTTGTGGTTGATTTGCTATTACCAGCCACCATAGCTGAACTGTCAATGATTTGCGGTTCAAGCATTAGCCCTCTCCTACTTTCTTCACTTTGGAATTTCGATTAATGCCATTACCTTATTAAAACATGGAACCTCCGACTTCCCAAGACTTTGTATCCTTGCTTGATCAAATTCTGGATTCAGTCCAACCAGAAAAATCATAAACTCTATCCTGTTTTTCAATGAAGGCTCTTGGAGCTGCTGCATCTTCGGGACGCTTGGTTCTTATCACCCGGTAGTGATCCAGTTACCACAAGGACTTCAATTGATTTGCATATTCCGTGATTGTTTTGTTTCCTTGTTTTGTAGCAACAGTTTTTACCTTTACTTCATACACTTGTGCTGCATCTCTAGCCTTGGAATAAGTTTGTTGGATTGCATCCCATATGTCCTTCGCAGTGGCCAAAAACATACATGTCTCACTGATTTCTGGGACGATAGAGCCCCACAGCGATGCCATAATCATAGCGTCTTCTTCATCCCATGCTTCAAATTGCAGATCCGCTGGTTTAGGCCCTACACCTATCTTCCCCTTTCCTTTCAGCACAGTTCGGGTGAGTTGAGACCATCTGAGATAATTTTTTCCATCTAATCTTTTAGGTAGCTGGAATGCTCTGCAATTCTCCAGGTTGTTGGGTTCGGATTACCTCTTCCGATTGGGTTTTGGCAGTCTCCCCACTCTTAATCGTAGACTCCTCGATTTCTGACATCTTGCTTGACAAGATTCTGGGCAATTAAGGCCAAATTGTATGGGAGACAAGAAGAAGAAGAGAACGTGTGGAAGGGAAAAAATGTCAGCAATTAAGGCTGGAAAAATATGGCGATGAAGGTCAGAATATGGTCAAGTTATCAAACTTAAAAGCTCTGAGTCAGAAATTAAGCAAACAGTGTATTTCCTTGTGTGTTTTTGTTACAGCACTACTAGCTATATATATATATATATATATATATACAAAAATCATGGAGTATCTTGTCAGAATCTTAGCCAACCCTATCAGAATCTTGACCAATAATATCCTAACTTAAAGATTCAATTTGTTACAATATATTTTCTTAAAACAGTCTCCTAACTATACGATTTTTCCACATGACACATGAAAGGATCGTCAATCTTTCATTCTAGCTTGATGGTTGTAAGATAGAATAGAAAGATGTTTCTATTAATTTATTGTACAGAACCATAGATACATATATATAATAACTACTCAATTAATAATTATATAAGGAACTAAATGAGATTTCAATAATTAAGTTATAGGGATATTGTAAATGCTAAATCTATAGCTATAAAATACAATACACCCCCTCAAGGTGAAGCATAAATATTTAACCATGTCCAGTTTATTGTTTCGTTTAGAGCCTTTGTGAAAATATCTCCAAGTTGTTCTCTAATCTTCACATATCCTATAGAGATGAAGTTTTGCAGCATTTTTTCATGGACACAATGGCAATCAATCTTAATATGTATAGTTCCTTCATGAAATACATGATCAGAAGCAATATGTAGAGCAACTTGATTATCACACTACAACTTTTCTGGCATTGAGGCTTCAAGGTTAATTTCAATTAAGAGCTGATATATTTACATTATCTCACACTTTGATTGTGCCGTAGCTCTATACTCAAATTCTACACTAGACCGGACACAATATTTTGCTTCTTGCTTTTTCATGAGACTAAATTTCTTCCAACAAGGACATAATAGCAGCTGGTGAATTTCCAATAAATCTTGAAACTAGGCCAATTTGCATATGAGAATCACTTGTCGTGAGTATGTCCATGATTTTTTTATAATCTTACTCATGTAGGAGCTCTTTTAAGTAGCATAGGATTTGTTATGGAGTATCCTAATGATGAACGATTAGATAAGACTTCAATTGACTTACAATACCGTGGAAAAAGGGAACTCAATAATTCTTATTGTATTGAATTAATTAGGTGATCCTAGTATATGCAGAAGGAAATAAAATCCTATACAAAATAAAATCCTTATACAATAGCAGAATAAAATCCCTATAGATTAGGATATGATTTTCCCACATTCAAATCCCTAGAAGTTAGGAACTAATTTTCCCACACTCCCCCTCAAGCTGGTAAATGGATGTCATCCATTCCAATCTTGGAGACCAATCGTTGAAATGCTGCTCCGGACAAACCCTTAGTAAGCATATCAGCAAGTTGATCACTCGTAGAGATAGGAGTACAAATCAAACCACTGTTGAGTTTTTCTTTGATAAAATGCCTGTCAACTTCAATATGCTTCGTACGATAATGTTGCACTGGGTTATGAGCAATACTAATAGCTGACTTATTATCACAAAAATGTTTCATTGGACCTTCCCATTTAATTCTAAGATCATCCAAGACTATCTTCAACCATAAAAGTTCACAAATTCCAAGTGCCATAGATCTAAATTCTGCTTCTGCACTAGACCTGGCAACTACATTCTGCTTTTTACTCCTCCATGTTACTAGATTACCTCCTAAGAAGGTACAATATCCAGAAGTAGATCGCCTATCAACCGGAGATCCTGCATAGTCTGCATCTGTATAGCTTTCAAGGATCAATTTCACCTTTTTTGAACATCACTCCTTTTCCAGGAGACCCTTTCAAATACTGTAGAATTCTATTTATAGCTCTAAGATGAGTTTCTTTTGGATTGTGCATAAACTGACTAACAACACTCACAGCATAGGCAATATCATGCCTAGTATGGGATAAGTAAATAAGTCTTCCAACAAGTTTTTGGTAAAACCCTTTATCAACAGCCATATCCTCTGGAAATTCATCCAATCTATGATTTTGTTCTATAGGCGTATCTACAGGTTTACAAGCCAACATACCCGTATCCTTCAAAAGATCTAACACATATTTTTGTTGAGAAATGAAAATTCCATTCTTAGAGCGAGCAACCTCAATACCAAGGAAGTATTTGAGTTTCCCAAGGTCTTTGATCTCAAACTAACTATTGTTTCCAGTTTTCCATCCCTTCAAAATCATCTCCTGTGAGAATAATGTCATCCAAGTACACAAGAAGAATGCACACTTCCACTGAAACAGAATGTTTCCCAAATAGTATATGATCGCCTTGGCTTTGCTTGTAACCCAATGAGAGTAAGACTTTAGTAAACCTTCCAAACCAAGCTCGTGGAGATTGTTTGAGTCCATACAAGGCCTTTCTCAATTTGCATACCATGGGCAGAGTGTAGAGTTCACTATCAAGAATTGGACTTGGGTCAACTATTGCCTAAATAACTAGAACTAGTTGTTTGAATAGTTGATCCTTACCACTTATAAACCCTTTAACATTTTCATTTTTAGTCAATATGGGATCCTCTAACACTCCCCCTCAAGTGTAACTGGAACTGGACGTCCAGTTGTTACTTGAAATATAAGCAGTGGTAATCGGACCGGACCGCTGGGACTGGACATCCAGACGGACAATCGGGAAATTAATAATCTGGACAAAACTTGCTCTGATACCATATTGAATTTTTAATATGGTCAGAGTGTAAAGTCCACTATCAAGAATTAAGCTTGGGTCAACTATTGTCCAAATAACTAGAACTAGTTGTTTGGATAGTTGATCCTTACCATTTATAAACCTTTTAACATTTTCATGTTTAGCCAATATGGGATACTCTAACAAATACTAACAAAATATGCAATATTAGGTTGAGTTAATGTAATATAGTCGAATTTTTTAGTTAATCTTCTTTATTTCTCATGATCTTCAAATAATTCTTTGTCTTTTGTGAATTTTAAATTAGGAAGTATTGGATCACTGCATGACTTAGCCCCTAATTTGTCAGTCTATTAATAGGTTAAGTACATATTTTCTTCTGAGATAAGAAAATGCCTTTCTTACTTCTAGTCACCTCTACTCCCAATAATACTTAAAAGCCCCTAAATCTTTCGTGTGAAAGTGACTATGAAGAAATGACTTTATAGATGAAATGCCTAGACTACTACTTCCAATAATGACAGTATCATCCACATAGACAAGAAGGAGAATGATGTCAGATGCAAAATGTTTATAGAACGTTGAGTTGTTAGATTTATTCTTATTCATTCCAAACATTTTCACTTCCTGATTAAATTTCTTAAACCTAGCATGTGAACTTTGTTTTAAACCATGTAGGGAATTTTAAAGATGGCAAACTTTTCATACGCTCCCTAAGCAATAAGCCCAGGTGGTTGCTTCATGTATACTTCTTTCTGAAGGTCACCATGTCAAAAGACAATTTTCTATGTCTAATTGATGTAAGGGTCAATCATGAGTAGTTGTCATATAAATGCATATAAGAATAGAGATTAATTTGGGATCAAAAGAGTGTTAGAAAAATTCACACCATAAGTTTGAGTATAGCCTTTTGTCATAAGTCATGCTTTAAGTCGAGCCACTGATCTATCATAATTGACTTTGATTGTGAACTTTTTTTTTACATCCAATAGTCTTCTTTTATGTGAGAAAGTTTATTTGTTCTATCATCGGATCACACCGATCAGGATGAGATAAGGCAATAGTTTTGAAAGAATCATAAGTCAAGGGAAGAAATAAATGAATAAGAAGAGGAAGACAAGTGATCATAAGAAACTAAGATGAAATAGGAAAAGTACAATGATGTTTACCTTTGCAAATAGCAATTGAGAGATCAAGATTATTGATTGTTAGATATGATGTCGAAGAAGAGACAAGTACAACACTTGTATTAAGATGAACTCGTTGTCTAGAATAGACTAGGCAAATAGGTGGTGGTAATACTTGTGGAGGAGTATCAAATGTAGTAGTAACATTGTGGTTTGATATGTGATTTATAAAGTAATAGATCATCATCCTCCTTTTCAAAAATCGAAGTAGGAAAAAAAGAATGTGTTCCAGAAAGGTAATGCTGGCCAATACAAGATACTTGTTGAGATTAGGATAGTAGCATTAATACATCTTTTGCAAACGATTGTGGATCAAGAAATCACATTTTAAAGAATTGAAACTAGCTTAGTATACTGCCAAATATTTAGGGTGTAATAGTGAATTATGTTTTAGTGAAAAAAGAACTCTATAAGGAATATCACTACGAAGAATAGATGAAGGTATAGAGTTAATTAAAAAATAGGTTGTGGAAACCACATAATCCCAAAATTGTTTGGGAAAATGCATTTAGAATAAGAGTGCTCTGGTGGTTTTAAGGTGATGATTTTTCTTGTCAGCTTCATCATTTTGAGGTGGTGTGTCAATACGAGAGAATTGATGAAAAGTGTCATTTTAGATCATAAACGACGTGGGAAAATATCTTTTTTTTGCATTATCACTTCTCAAAGTATGGATAGAAACATTGAATTGTGTTTTTATTTCAATACAAAACACTATAAAATGGGAACATAATTCATAATGATTCTTTATTAAATAATGGTAAGGCACATGAGAGAAATCATTAATTAAAATAGAAAAAGTATAAAAATTCAGATCTGTACACTATAGGGCATGGATCCCAAGAATGAACTAATTCAAAAGGGAGATTAGCTTGTTTAGTGACTCCAGGGATTGAAGACTATTGAATTTTTAATATAGGCAGTGTAGAGTCTACTATCAAGAATTGAGTTTGGGTCAATCATTGTCCAAATAACTAGAACTAGTTGTTTGGATAGATGGTTGACCCTTACCACTTATAAACCCTTTAACATTTTCATGTTTAGTCAATATGGGATATTCTAATACTCCCTCTCAAGTGCAACTGTTGAATTTTTTAATATGGGCAGAGTGTAGAGTCCACTAACAAGAATTGGGCTTGGGTCAACCATTGTCTAAATAACTAGAACTAGTTGTTTGGATAGATAGTTGACCCTTACCACTTATAAACTCTTTAACATTTCATGCTTAGTCAATATGGGATACTCTAACAAAGACAGACGATAATGTTTGGCATTCTAAATAAGATACGTTATGAAACTGAAGATATAACTTCTTTAATAGAGATAAGGAAGGATGTTTGAATTGATCAAAGGAGTTAAGATGCCTAAGCAAGTGATGGGTCTTGGCACTTGAATATCTAGAATGTAGAGACTTGCTGATTCGAGTCTTTCGCTAACAATCTTCTTCATCATAAGATCTTGAAAGAGACACTAATCAATAAAAAAGAAAAGATACAACAATTTAGGATATGAGTGAGTTTACTCACAGACAGTAAATTAAATGAAATTTTGATATATTCAAGATAGGAAAAGAAAAGTAGTGGTGGGATTAACAGTACAATACTAAGAACAGAGGAAGTAGATTCATCAATTAAGGTAACATGTGAAGAAACTGTGTGTTTTCTAGAAAGTAGAGAAAAGGCTACAATTACTTGTTATATGATTTGAGGCAACAAAATTAATGACTCTGTGAGGAGGAAAGAAGACTTGTATTATATTTTACCTGGGTTAATAATAGCAGTGATAGGCTGAAATGAAAATTTTTTGTGCTTCTTTATACTGAGTGAATTTAACAAATTTGTCTAATAAAACTGTATTTATTTTCTCGAAGGATGAGCTAATTGTAGCAGTAGTATCTACAACATGAGCTGAATAGGACATCTAAGATTTATTTCGTAGCTTTTGACATGTGCATTTTTTATGGCCTGACTCATGATAATAACGACGGACAACTCCTCTTGCATCCTGACTCTTAATATCCTAGCTACCTATTTCTCTTCTGTTGTTATTCCAATGATACAAATTATCAATGTTATATCCATTATTTCGACTGATAAGAGCACTAATGGCCTGAATACTGGGAGTACCAAACGCATTAACATCTATTTGAAGTATTGGAGTAAAGACCTCTTGTAGGAAGGAAATCTCAACATTATAGAGATTTTGAAACTTAACAATCTAAAACTGAGGTTAAGACTAGTCAAAAAATTCTTTACTGCCATCTGCTATCGTTGTGCTTGTTAGATTTTGAAATCAAAACTAAAAGGTAACAATACATTTAATTCTTCATAAATCATTTTGAAATTCATAAAATTTGCCTGAGGAGATTGATCTTATTGTTCAACACGATAAAAATTCTTACACACTTCATAAATATTCCCTTTTCCATAGTACAAAATTTCTATATATTTCATCTATTCTTCAACATAAAATGATTAGTTAAACTGATGACCTCATTGTCAATAGAATTTTGAATTGGCAAGAATAATTGGGCATCCTAACACAGCTACTCCTTATGAGTATGGTTCGATAGTGGATCATTAGTGAGATAATGGTCTTTAGAAACCCTTTTGGTAAATTTGAATGATCTTATACCATTCTAGATTATTAAGACCTGTCAATTTATATTATGCTATTTTAGACATACCAAGAATGACATCAGTCAACCAAGTTTTTCTATTAGTCAGTCATGGAGACAAAATAGTCAAGCAAATCAAGAACAACCAGAAAAGATTAAATGCTAATAGAAAGTCAACCAAACTACAAACTATATCAAATATTGCTTTGGGATCTAAGAGGATCATTGATTTCGGTACTCCTGGGTAGAATCAACCAGTCAACGAGACTACCAACTCCTATGTAGACAAACCAGTTAAGGTTTGATGCTTTTTAACCAGAAAACCATGGTCAAAATGGTCCAACTGCGAGAAAATGAAGAACAAGCATTCCTCTTGAGGCACTAAGTAAACCAGACATATAGAAGTGGATTAAAGGAGAGGTGGCATCAGAGAAGTTGACCGAAGGGCAAGGCGCCGTCACACACATTTCCATGCACCAATGCATTGGAGAAGATGCAGAACCTTCAGCTGGTGTGTGAGGCTCACATGCAAGTCTTCTGGTGATCAGTCTTTGAGGAGAGGTGGTTTGGCAAACGACACTCCTAGTTGTGCCGACAGTGAGAGCAAACAGTAACTTGAGAAGGGTGACCCAGAAAAGAAATTTTCCGAACTTTTGCTCTTGGCTCTAATACCATGTTAAGATAGAATGGAGATGTTTTCATTAATTTGTTATACAGAAGTATATATGTATATATATATATATATATATATATATGCGCACTAACTACTCATTTACTAATTAAGGAACTAAATGGGATCCCTATATTAAGCTATAGGGATATTGTAATCGCTAAATCCACTGTGATACAATACAATCTGTATCACTCTTTAACAACAATATATTCTAGTCTAATTAGTTATTGAAGTCGAATTCCTTCCTAAGGAAAATGGAACAAGTAGATCTATAAGCTTTTTAAGGTGTTTATTTGTTGCATTTCTCTATGTTCATAAGTTTTAATTTTGGGAACTTGATATGTTATTATTAAATATGGCTGCTAATTTAATCTTTTGAACAAAATTATAAGTTGATGTATTGGAATTTCGTAATTATATGGTTTACTAGTTGATAGTTGTGGAGAGACTATAATCAGCACATGATGGTTTGTTCAAACTTGTGCTATTACTTGAAGAATATTTCTGTTCTTATATGATCATCTAAAGTCACGTGAAGACAATAGGTGAATTTTTCCCAATGTGAGACTAATTGATGATTGCTTCTTTGTCTGAATGTGCTCTAGCATGCATCTAATAGCAATGATTGTTCTTTTCTCCTGACAGGTTCACAAGTGTGCAACAATATTGCAACAATTGGCTGCAGTTTGCAGTTTGAGTGAAAGAAGCACGTTGAAGGCTATTCTTTCCTGGGAATCTTTGCATGGATGGCTGCAAGCAGCGGTCTCTCTCCCTCCCTCTCTCTCTCTCTCTCTCACACACACACACACACAAACACACACATTTGGTATGTGTATGTGGATGCAGGGTTGGTAAACTATTTAACTTGACGTTTGTGATTGGTTGCTAGTGGATGAAACCAATCACTTACACCCATGAATCCCTATTGTTGCCATCCTCCTTGTATTAATTTGAGTCTGACTCAACAAATCTTATTAGAATGGTTGCACTCCCTTAATTTTGATTCTTTTTAGACAACTATCGATGTTCATTGGGATTTTAGTCTCACTTATTGTGACTTTTTACAAAAAAAATTTTAGACAACTAGCTCTTTGGTTGAGAAATCGGTGATTAATCAACTTATCATGGCTTCAGCAGGTTTGATTTTAAAGTCCTAATCTGTATGAAGGAAACATAAAGATGTTTAATTCCTACAATCTGAAGTCTCCAATGACTTCGAGTTTTGTTGATAAAGTTTCTTGATTCAATAACCAAGTCAAAACTGTTAAGTCTCTTTTATGAGTTCATTGAAATTTTGACTTTGTGGCTCTTGAGCAGCCTCTGGACCTGTTTTTAAGTCTGTAAGATCACCATTTTAGATTTCAATTGAATTACTCTTATGTATTCACAGCATTTTGCTAAATGGACTTGCAACAGGTGCAGACACTCCCTGTTGAGTACTTAAAGCAGGGAGAGGCTGAAGCTATAGTCCCTGTTTGGTTGGGGGCTCTTGTTGGTGCTGCTTCAGATTATCTCGAGAGCAAGAGATGTAATGGAAATGAGAACAATTTTGGGCATATGCAAGGGAAAGGAGGAAGAGTTTTAAAGCGTTTGGTTCGAGAATTTGCTGACAGTCACCGCACCATAGCAAACTTGACGTGATACCATTATGGTCTCTAATATTAAGCTGATCCGACAGATGGCTTCAAGAATTGTGCTGTCGCAAAAAGACGTGACATCCCTTAGTAAATGTTTGCCTGCTTGTTCGGTATGTGAGTTCTGGGATCTCTACCAAAAGTCCCTTATTTAATACCAGCTAACCAACACCAAATTTGTACTCACCTTTACCAAATAAAAAATCCGATTCTTTGTAAAGTTCACCCTTACTGCAATTTTGCTAGTCGTTCTGAAATCAGAATAGGGACTTTCACTCTTCCCATGATTGGAAACTTTAATTTAATAGACTGAATGATAGCTTTACCCGTACTCACTGGTGTGGTTTTAACACTGAGCAGTGCTTTGAGTACAGAAAAGGACAACTTTTTAATCCTGTTGCTTACGTCCAATGTAGTATTGAATTTATCTAATACAACCTTTTCCAAGTCAAATTTACTAGAGATGGACTTGTTCCAAGTAAAATTTATCTACAAGTTTCATGTGCTCGAGTTGCACATTAATGAAGTCTGATTTCAACACTAAAAGATAGAAAAGGAATGATGCAAGGAGTAAATCTACTTAGCTAAAACATGACTTAATCATAGACCAAAACTGATGTTCTAGCAATTTAGTTAAATAAACAGTTTACAGCTAATAATCTCCCTTGTTAGGACATTCTCACGCTCAGTGCTTGGCCGCCCACAATTGTAATGAGTACCTCCGCAGTTGCAATGCGCATTCAGAAATGGTGCAGAGGTGATAACCAATAAAAAGGAAAATTAAAAAGTATAGGTGGCTAATCAGACAAATTGCTCCATCAACTAAGAAACTGCAATGTGCATTCAGAAATAGTGTAGAGGTGATAACCAACAAAAGGGAAAATTAAAAAGTATAGGTGGCTAATTAGACAAATTGCTCTACCAATTAAGAACGGCCATGCATCACCACCTATAGAATCAGCTATCAGCGACCGTCAAGAGCTTCTCTCACTAGGATTTTTCACCCTAGCTTCGATCACCTTCCCACTTTTCCTACTTTGAATCTCCAGACTTTGCTGACCGATTCTTGGTTCCAGCCACTTCCTTCTACAATGGGTTTGGGTGGTTTTATCGGCGAGTGGGGTCTGTTTCTCCCACCTCGGCCCGCTTTTTGTTTTCTCTGGTTCATTCGAGTAGTGGCTTCACTCGCCATTCGGTACTGGCTTCAGCGTCCTCCCTGCCACCTAGGGTTTGCGGGAGCGTGTTAGTAGTGGATGTGGGGGGTCACCTTTGGTCTCCCCTCCTGGGATATGGGTAAAAACAAGAATTGTGAAATTGACATTACGACGGATTGCATTGGCTTCCAAGTAGGGAACGTTCATCATTCCTAACTGGTGAGCGAACGAAATACTGAGCAGGACCATAACAGTTCGTTGGCGAACAGGGCGTGGGTTCTACCTATTTCATTTGGGTTCCCTATACTTCGTGATGGTGAGACGCGAACCACTAGGCAGGGTCAGTCTGCTCAGCGGATAACCCCTCAACTGGTCTCCAATCTGGTGGAGCGTGAGCCGACAACCTCTGGTTCTTTTCCAAGTATGACTCTTCCCCTGAAATCTTTGCATACTGGACTGCGGCCTCCTCAGCTGTGGGATGAAGTAGCATCCACAGTTGAGGTGGGCAGTAATGATACGTTAGAAACAGTGGAGTTGGAGGAGGATGGAGAACAGGTTTATTCTTCTTTGCCTACAGATTCTATGGAGGATCTGACTGCCCCCAATGTGACTGATGAAAGTTCGCAAAGAAATCTAGACACGAAAAACCCAGGCAAACCAAAGAAGTCTTATGCGGGGCTCTTCCGCCATAACAGAGAATTGAATCATGGTATGAAATTGGATTTTCTGGTTGTTGCTGAGTAGGTGGTTATGGAGGAAGATGACGCACTGGAGTTGGAACGCCATTTGGGCTACTGCTTAGTCGGGTGTTTCGCGGGCAAATTCTTGGGTATGAAGGCTCTTCAAGATCTAATGGACAAGTGGAATGTCCCATGCCATTTCACTCCACATAGCAAGGGATGGATGATCTTTCACTTTACTTCTGAGGATGATCGTATGCGAGTTTTAGTTGGGGTCCCTACGTGCTATTTGGTAAAACACTGATCCTGAAACAACTCTCACCAGGGTTCACCTTCAACTACACTGAGTTTATGCATGTGTCGATGTGGGTCCAGCTCCCTAGTGTGTTGGACCCCGAACTTTTTTATTAAATTAGAAATTGTTGGCGATTATTCATGTGCAAAAAAAAGAAGAACTCTTAAACTTGAAATGAAATAGAAAATATGGTTTAGACACAAGATGGGTTATATGTGGTGTGTTGGAAGATAAAAGTTGAAAAATGAAATTGAAAAATGTTCATTGAGTATGCTTCGGTGTTTTAGCCATAACTTTTGCTCTAGTTA
>JANZLF010000007.1:18201610-18217895 GCA_026546835.1 Erythroxylum foetidum | reverse complement strand
AAAAGTTGTTTCTTCTTCAATCTCGACTCTTATTTATAGTCGGATCTTCAACTGTTTCTTGACTATCTGCTTCTTGATTCTTTAAAGAAACGGTTATTCAGTTTAGCTCCATAACCGTCTTAAACTGATGTTTCTTTCTTCCGTCTGTTTCTTGTATCGTCTGCTTTTCTCTTCGTAAAGCTTCCGTCTGATTTTTGTATCGTCTGCTTTTTTCTCGTAGCGCTTCCGTCTGTTTTTTTTGTTCCGTCTGCTTTTTACCTCGTAAAGCTTCCGTCTGATTTTTTTTGTTCCGTTTTTCTTCTTTCTGTTTTTTATGTCTCCATCTACTTTTCATTTGTATATTTCTCTTTGTTTATTATCAAAATTATTTCATACGTGAAGTCTGGTTTGACTTAACACCAACCAGTATGAATATTGGATTATTGATTATATAAGTTCATTGATTCAGATATTTCACATTTTCATTGGTGGAGGTTAGGCCTTCTAATGGTAATAGCTTATTTATTATAGAAGTAGCACAAGACTAGTGGCGATGGTATTGTCCTCATTCGGTACACAACCGATATGTTCAATTTGGGATGTTGAAACACTTTCAAGTGATACATGAATGAATTTTAATATCCATTTTCATACTCTACTATTTCGAAATATAATATTTTAAGTGTCCCCTCGTATGATATATCTGCAAACTATCATATATGCATCCGTAAATCATGTGGCATCATATTCAAATATAATCAATATTGGTGGGAGTATCCATGAAAAATTAGTATTTCTAATGATATCACGTATAAGAAAAGGGATAAGTTAGGTAAAGCTACAACGAGGAAGTTCAAGAAAGAAAGACTTTAGAAATAGAGGAGACTTGCTTTTAAATTAAAACATGTCAATATATTTTTCAATAGTAGAGTCCATTAACTTAACGCTTTAATAGAATAGTTTGTATAATCATAAATTAGTTAATAATTTTTTTTTTATGAATCTTCATTTTAATTTATCATCATATATTTGAAATCTACGTTACTTTTCCAAAAATAGATGTTTTGCTAATGTGAAATGACAATTGCTTATAGAAAAATAACACTAAAATAATAAAAAAAAACATAATTAAAAATATAAAAATTATTGGAGAATTGAAGTATATGTGATAACTATTGTGTTGTATTGTGGGTTGCACAATCATTGAAAAATCATAAAGATCCTTCACATGGAGGCGAGGCAACCACCTACTTAATCCAACTAATCATACCTTTTCATCATTGGAGTGTTTATGATAAATTTGATAGTTAATTAACATATAAAATGTGATTATATATAATAAATTAAAATATGGCAAAAGAAACAAAAATAAAAAAATGTTAAATTGGCATTTTGGATATTTTAAAAACAGAAATAAATAACAAAAAGTAGGGAAGGCGGCGTGTTGGTTAACTTGACAGCAGCAACATCTAAATCAATAAATATTCCGTCTCCTTCGTCCTCTCCTTATGTTTCTCTTGTCTCTCTCATTCATGGAGGAGGAGCAGTGTAAGTAAAGTAGTTTTCTTTTGTTTTTTAGATTTTCATTCGTTTCTTTTTCATAATTTCATTTTTTCATCCGTCCGGAGTCTCAAATGGGTTTTCCCATTCAAATGTAACTGATGCAACCCAATGCAATCAATTCAAATCCCTTTTTTCCATCCTTCTTAGAATGCAACGTCGCGTCGTTCTTTTTGTTTTCTTTGTTTAGAGATTAAAGCCCAGCCAGAGAAGCGCGTCATCCGTTTAACTGATACCTGCGCGCGAATTCATTCTTGTGTTGCGGGGCCGCCGGTGACCAATACCCTAAGGTTAGGGTTTGTTCTTTTTGCCGATATTGTTTCCTCTTTCTTTCATTCCACTTCTGCAACTTCGAATGATGTTGGTTTCTTACCGCAAATTTTGCTCATCGATGTTTCTTTTACTTTCTGAAAAAGGCAGTGGACAGCCAATTTGGTTTGCTGGGCTTTTCAAAATGGTCGAGTTGGTTTCAGTATACTTCATCATCATTGCTCTCATTTGCACCGCCGGAGCCATTGCTATGGCCATTTTTCACATTTACCGACACCTTTTGAATTACACAGAACCTACTTACCAGAGATTCATAGTTCGCATCATCTTTATGGTTCCGGTTAGTGCTTTTCATTTTTTTTTTTACTATATGGATACTGGTTTACCATGTTAGTAGTCTTGTTGCTATAAGCTAGTTGAGATAAGCAGATTGACGATGTTTTTTGTTGTGTAGTATTCAATCTTACTTATTAGAGACTTTTGGGTTATGTTTGGTGGGGATATAATGTAATTGAATATAGTTTATAATCTAATGTAACGTAACTGACTGTAATTGAGGACATAACGTAACAGGAATTTGTACAAGATTTATCATGTAATGGACATTCATTGTTCAAAGGATTGGCTTCTAATAGCTTAAGAGTTACAATATGAAGGAAAATTTGGGTACAATGATTTATCCACTTAACCTTCTGCAGATGAATTTCCCACTTGAAAGAAGCAATGTTGAAAAGCTACATTCTTGTGTAGTTGATCAAATAGATTGTGGTGTTTCAAAGACTATTTCATTAGTGTTCTCCACCTTGTTAGTGTTCTCCACCTTGTTAAGCGAATAACTGAAACTTGGCGAGTGGAAAAACCGTTCCTCAATTTCTTTGTGTTTTTACCTTTTGTTTGTGGTAAAGCTCCTAAGAAAATTTTCTAATTGGAAAAACTGGCATCATGTCACCAACTCACTTATCAGTGTTCGCTTGATTTATCCAAAAAGTTGTTAGCTGGCGAAGTACTTACATTTGACATATCTACATCGTGAATAATGTATGCAATTCTTCTAAAAAAATTTGATTTCTTCCCTTTCTTTGCCATACTTTGAAGTTATCTCTTCAAATTTGTGCCTGTGCACTTATGGCGGTGTTTTTATCTATTGTTGAGCAAGTGGAGTCTGTTTGTCATACACTGCATTCATGAGTGATATTATGCTTGTTGTTTAAGTTCTTTTCTGTGTGATCTGCAGTTGCATTTTCTTTGAATATGCCATCACTCTTTTTACTCTTCGCTTGCTGGCAGGTGTATGCTTTAACATCTTTTATGTCCTTGGTTCTGCCCAAGAGTTCTATATATGTCAACTCCATACGGGAAGTGTAAGTATACATGTGGTTTTTCTATTATATAAGCCTCTCTTTTCGTTGAAACTGGAGCTACATAAGCAAATAATGCAAAAGAGCTTATAGTTTATAAAAGAAATAAAAGATGACAAATTGGTCAACTACTAGCTTTAATTTGGTGGAATGAAGAGTAGGAGTTGACGTGACAACATAGACAACAAGGCTGAAATTTTGTTTATGCTAGGTTTCCTTATTAGATAGGATGTACTAGTGAGTTGGATATGTTATCCTAGTTGTAGTTATGGTATCCTACTTGTTTAGAATTTAAATTTATTTAAGAATATAGAATTCTTATTAATATGTGGTTCAATTTTGTTTAGATATTGTAGTTAGGAACATTTTGCTAGTAGAATAAGGATTATATACACTTGTGTGTGTGTGTGTGTGTATACTCAAGCCTTTAATGATAAAGTCTTTATTTTTTTAAACTTAAGTTTTCAATTAGAAGAGGTGTGATGTTTTTTTTTTTTTTTCTAAAAGTGATTCTTAGACCCTAGAAGTGATTCTTAGTTCTCTACCCTTCATTGCTTATTTATTTCAATAAAATTCCAGCAATTCTAGCCCAAATTTTCAGCAATCAAAATCCTAAAATTACTACTATTCCACATTTGAAATTTCAACAACCTAAGCTAAAATTCCAAACCTAGAACACAAATTCCAGAGGGCAAATTTTACAAGTTTTGTGGGTCTTAGCCACAAGTTTGATAGATCTTTTACTTGTTCTACATCAATTTGGTATTAAAGTTTTGATTCACAATTAGTACAGGTAGTGGGAGGGCGTATAGAAGAATACTTAACAACATAGAGTGAGATGAAGTACTTTTGAATATTGCAAAAGAATTGGGCATTGATTATCTATGTTGCTCCAAAAACCAACTTATATGTAACAACTCTCAAAAGAAAGCATATTTGTCAATTTTTGGAGAAGATTGACAGCTTTGAAATTTATTTTCTAAAAGTCAAAATTCCCACAATAAATAATTATGCAAACCAACAATCTATACTTGATTCTAAACATGGGAAGGTGGGAATAAGCAAGATGAAGGGATTGATATTAATCAAAAGCATGCAATGAAAGAAAAAATCTTTACTGAAAACTCATATGCTGATTTTGATTCTTCAAATTTAATAAGAATGGCATATAGAGAGTGTTTGTTTTGGATGGTGGGACTATTGGCACCTTTTGATCAACTTATCAATTAGAACCTTCAAGCCTACATAGAAGGTCCTTAGGTACTTGATGATATGGACAGTTTTGACAATAGAAGATGAAGAAAATGTTAAAATTGAAGAAAAGCTGGAGGAAGTGAATCATTTGGTGAACCCTAAAGCTGAAACAACTAAACAACATGTTGAAACACTTAAACAGCAAGCCAAAACACCTGAACAACAAATCAAAACATGAGAATATCAGGCTGGAGCAACAAGACAGCAGGCTGAAATAATAGGAAAACAGGCTAAAATAATAAAACAAGGAGCTGAAAAGATTAATTCGTAAGTACTAAGGGTTTCGGAGCTTGTTGGCTCAAAACTTGACGATATCATTGGTGTTGAGAAAACAACAAATTAGGTTGATGAAGGTTGTATTGTAGTGGGTGATGAAGGAGAAGTAGATTTGAATGATGTGAAATTAAATAAAGGTTACTTGCAAAGTCGAAATTCAGCAATGACAATATGTTAGTGCATTCGACTGCAAGAGACAACAATTCAAAAGTTGCTGATGTCTATGTGGTTGAAAAGCCACGTGGCTTTGTTATGAAACCCTCTATAAATACAATTGACAAGACTTATGAGTTGTTTGGTATTGTTTTTCGGAGTAGTTCTTGGACTGGATAGTCGGAATGGAGGACTTCTTTGACTAGTACACGTCAGAAGATCAAAAAGTCTGATTTGCAAAGATGAAGCTGGTTGGATGTTAAAATCTGGTGGAGATTGATAGAAGATAGACTTTGAAAAACAGATCATCCACCAATTGTTGGCTGGGAAAGGATGAAGTTGAAGTTATTGGAAAATACTTACTATTTCATTATCAAAATGATCTCCAAGATCAATTCACGATAATTAGACTAGGGATTATGTCCGTAACAGGATGCTTCAAAATATTTGATGAACTTTCTATCCGGTGTGAAGGAATGGAATCTGAACTACTTATATCTCACTACAAAATAGCTTAAGGGTAGGAATTTGTAAGGAGCTAATGATGTAAAGGATTTACAACCTCAAAGATGCATATCATTTAGCTTTAAGGGTGGGCTTATCGTTTAGCTTTAAGAGCGGAACAATATCTAAGATAAGTAACAACAAAAATTTAGAAGTCATGCTGAGGAGTTTGGCATAAAGAGAACTATGACTATGCAAAATTTTAAGCCAGCATCTAATGCATAAAATTTTGCACCACAAAACAACTATAATGCTTCTTAAGGTTCTCAACCCAAACACAAAAAGCCATTGTTAAGATTGGGACAAGAGGAGGCAGTAATGATAAGAAGTGCTTTCAATGTAATGGGAGGGACCACTTTGCTTATAAATATACTAATAGAGTTTTGCGACGGAAGAAGAGGAGAAAGAATCTAATGAATATGTTTGTAAACATAATGTTGGGGAGGAGTTAAGGAGGCTCTAGTGATGAGCAAGTTGATCCTACAAACCTTAATGTAGTGATGCGAATACCTACAACTTTTAAGGTGGAAGAACAAGGAAAATGGCTTCGTATTGCTATTTCTTTATTCAAGTTAGGCGTGGAGATAAAGTATATAAGTTTATCATTGATGTAGCAGTATGAATATGGTATCAAAGAACGTAATGAAGTTATTGCATTTACTCTCAGAGAAACATCCACATCCCTACAAAGTTGCTTGCGTGGATGATGGCATTTTACTGGTTGCTTGAAGGTGTTTGGTTTCTTAAATTAGGAATGTATGAAGATTTTATTTGTTGTGATATTAATCCTATGAAAGTATCTCACATTTGATTTGGTTGACTGAGCTTTATGATTGTGATGTGCAACATTTAAGAAAAGTTGGCACTTATCAATTTATGTTTCATGAAAAGAAGATAAATTTGAAGCCTAGAGTTTGAATGTGTCAGCAAAGAGAAAGCAATTGTGTTTGCAATGGTTGTGAGAGAAGTAATAGAAATAACACCCAAAACACCCCTTTAATTATCAAAAGAAGTGAGCAAACTGTTGACTAATCTTTCAAACTTCATACCAGATGATTTACTAGGTGAATTACCCTCTTTACGAGATATTCAATATGCTATTGACTTAGTACCTGGATCTACTCTATTGAGTCTTTCAACCTATCACATAAATCCTATTGAGAACAAAGAGCTCGAAAGACAAGTAGATGAGTTGCTGAAAAAGGGATCTATTCAGGAAAGTCTTAGTACGGGCTTAATTCCAACATTATTGGCTCCTAAAAAAGATGGATGCTGGGGAATGTGCATTAATTATTGGGTGATAAAAATGATGACAATAAGGTATAGTTGCCAATCTCTCACCTTGATGACATGTTAGACATGTTGACTATAGCTATTATCTTTACCAAGATAGACTTACGAAGTGAGTAACATGAAATCAGAATTAGGTCCTAAGAGTGATTCCTAGTTCCCTACCTTTCATTACTCGATTACCTCACTAAATTCCAGCAACCAAAACCTAAATTTTAGCCATACCAAACCTAAAATTCCAGTCATATTAAATCATAAAATTCTGGCTATTCTAAGCTTGAAATTCTAAAAAAACCAAGGCTGAACAAATAGTTGAATCTCTTGTGCTAACTATCCTTTGAAATTCTGAGCATTGTAGGTAATTTTTCATGTGTTACATACCAAATAAACTATTTTATGCTAACATATTATTAAATGTCTCAGCTATGAAGCTTGGGTCATTTATAATTTCTTATCATTGTGCTTGGCTTGGGTTGGTGGACCTGGAGCAGTTGTGTTGAGTTTGAGTGGACGCGTTATGAAGCCATCATGGTGCCTAATGACATGTTGCTTTCCACCAGTACCCTTAGATGGGTGAGTTTCTTTATGTTTAAAATTATTTGTGCTATTTTTAGTTGAACATTTTAGTCAGCTTGTGTCATTTCTGACTTGTTTCTTTTATTCATCAGCCATTTATGATTTCTATCCTTTTATTACATACCAGTTCGCTTGACCTGTTTTTGTGTAACCATCGTCCGTGATACTATTATCTTACCTATTCTTGAGACTCAGGGATTTTTGAAAGCTTTGAAAATTTGTTGCTACTTATATGGAAGTGTCGTGTTACTCTTGGCTGATTGTGTTTGATAAAATCCAGGCGCTTTATACGGAGGTGCAAGCAGGGTTGTTTGCAGTTTGTGATTTTGAAGCCCATCTTAGTTGCTGTTACACTTATCCTTTATGCCAAAGGGAAATATGAAGATGGAAATTTCAGCCCAGGCCAATCATATCTCTATCTTACCATTATCTACACGCTCTCCTACACGATGGCTTTGTATGCTCTAGTATTATTTTATGTGGCATGCAAAGATCTGCTTCAGCCATTCAACCCAGTTCCAAAGTTTATCATTATCAAATCTGTTGTTTTCTTAACATACTGGCAGGTGAATTTCACATGTTACCGTAAAGATACTAAATTTTCTCATTTGAAAGTTCATTCATACACTTTTGACTCTATCTCTAGGGATTCCATGCTTGTCCATGAAAGTTGACAAGGAAAAGGACTTCTTGTTTTCCTTGATTTCTGAATCTTTTAATTGTCATAACTGCATGTAACTTCTACAAGATCCTTCTTTCTTATACTTCTAAACAATGGGAGTTATTATCTCCTTGAAATTGCAATAATATCATGCAGAGATGTCCATTTCACATTGAGTTTGTGGCTTCCACATCAGTTTTTCATTCTTTCTTTATTTTTTTCGGTCAAATGATTCCTCCTATTAAACACATTAGGTTTAATGATGCTCAAGTATTTTCAAGGAAGCTTCAATTTGTAATGTAAACATACCTGAGACATCATTTCCTTTAGGTTTTATTTTAGTTGCTCTGATGGGAGAAAATATTAGACAGTTGTTTCATGATTTAGCCAGATGTTTTGATTCAGTTATATTATTCTGTTTTATGAGACATCCATGTCACTCCTTTTCTTCGCTTTGACTTACCTGTATTTATTTGAAACATACAAGTGTAGAGAAGCTTTTTTACTGTTGGATAGTGCAATTATGATCTGCAAAACTGGAATGCCAATTTGGATGCCCTAGTCTGCTGTTTCCTATTTGTTATCATTGTTGGTTGAGACATACTTTACCAAATCATATCCACCTTATCTTGGGGCGGCTACATGAATCTTTTCCTTTATTGGATTGTTTTAGGAAACACTGATGTTGTAGATGTGACCTTTCTAGTTGGTCCATTTGCATGCCCCTCATATCTTTGGCACAATGAATGGCTATGTGTTTCCTGAAACATTACCAAATCCAATATAGTTGGGATTGCCTTGCAAAATATGAGAAGGTTGGTGGTCAAACTTTTTCATGTTCTCATTTCTTTTCCCAGGGAGTTCTTGTCTTTCTTGCTGCAAAATCTGGATTGATTAAGGATGCAGAGGAAGCTGCTCAATTTCAAGATTTTATCATTTGTGTTGAGATGCTTCTTGCTGCGCTTGGTCACTTTTATGCATTTCCATATAAAGAATATGCTGGTGCAAACATTGGGGGGTCTTGTGGTTTTACCAGAAGCCTTGCACATGCCTTGATGTTAAATGACTTCTACCATGACACTGTTCACCAGGTGCTTCTTGCTTGTTTTCTTATCAGCCTTATGGCCTCTTTAGGAGCATTTGTTTTCCTTTTCTTTGGTTTAGTGAAACATCTGATGATGATTTGCTTATCATTGTTACAGTTTGCACCAACTTACCATGATTATGTGCTTTACAATCATAATGATGGTGATGAGGGAACGAGAAAGTATCGAGCACGAACATTTGTTCCAACTGGCCAGGAGATGGATGCTGTGAGAAAAAACAAATATATGTTTGGAAATAAGTTGGATGAGATTCAGCTATCTAGTCAATCTTCTTCCGCCGCAAGCACTCCCAAAAATAATAATTCAGTGCCTAGTTCTGCACATTCTGATGTGATGAAGTCTTCTCTACTTGTGGATACTTCGAATTCCTTATCTGTTTCATATGACATGTCGCTAATTGACTTGGATTTCTCCAGTTACCCTGAAAAAGTGCCCGCTGCAAATGTGAGTGGGTTGAGGTGAATGCTGATCAGGCTGGAAAAACTGCGATAAACAGTAAAGAGAAGTGTGTAAAGGGTTGAGAGGAATATGACATGATGCTCCAGGTTTGGGGAAATGTGTTGCATTATTAGCTCTTTGTGGATGATGTCAAATAGTAGAGAGTGCTTTAAGGTCCACTGCCCCTTCATGATTTAGTATCAAAGATTTTTGGTCACCGATATTAGGGCTTCCACCTTCCTTCAGTTGCTGTATGTGGACTGTCGACTGTCGACTTGGGTTTACCTACCTTCGTATCTTTGCATTTGTAGATATGAAATTTAGTTATAACACTTAAAAGCACTATAGTTTGACAGAAGTTAGTAGTCCTTGTACTTGAATTGTCCATCCTGCTGTGTGCATGGAAGATGCTGAACATCCCATTGTTATATGCAAAGCTGCATGCGGTCAATCTTTTAACTTTGTAACCCGAATGTATCAGGGACGTGTGTCTAACTCCAGTCCACTACTATTTCAATTATTTTACGAATTATTTTTAACCCTGTCAAACTGAAGGAAGATTGGTTTAATATGTTTATGCTGTGTTAAAGCTTACAACTGGGATTATATTTCCCCAGTTTGACAGCTTGGATCTTCTGGCTGAGGTTGTGTTAACGTTAATAACTGCAATAGCCACGTGGTTTCGATTTGATTGGACTTATAGTAGATGCTCGGCCCCTCAAATCCTCTAGCCAACCTTGTCCTAACTCATTTTATTCATTCATTTATATGGATTTACATAAATAGATGGTGGTTCACATAAATGGATGGTTGAGATAAGTTGAGACATGATTGATACAGGATTCACAGGCCAGAGGATCATGTCCCGATGCTTGGCATGGCAAGAATTAGTGTCCTTCTGATCCTCAATAATTGACCTTTGCATAAATGTACTTTGAAAATTTTATTGATAAATAAAAATTTCCTAAAATACAAAAGGATCAAATCTATTAACAAGAAAAATTTATCTTTTTTTAAAAATATATTATACCGTTAAAACTGAATGAAGAGATATTCCTTTATAAAAAATCATTGGAAACAATATATTTGTTATCATAATAATCTATGAAACAAATATAAGGATAAAAGTTGCACTATATTCATATAAGATTAGTGCAGTTAGAGATAAAACCTTTAATAAAAGAGTAATTAAGTACATTAGTATTAACAGTATTCTATAATTTTTAAGACTATCTTTTGAGCCCAGTTGAATCTAGCCTTTATAATGATCCAGTTTCTTTTGATAGTTATCCTAATCTTACAATTTCTCTAAGAGATAAAAATATATAAAAATTTTATTATTAAAAATAGGAAGTCATTATAACAAAATGAACATAAGTTCGGTTCCTTTAGCATTAATTTACAAAATTCATTACAAAGCTATATATACAACTTTATCCTCAAAAGTCCAACTAGAAAAATCTTTGTACATAGTTTTTGGAATTTGGTAATGTATTTAATATATTTTATTCATAAATTGAGATAGCATTGTATTTTGTTTGTTTTTAGATATCTAATGTGTAATCAATATTAATGTCATGGACAATAGGCTTACTAAAATGAGTTTTAATTGTGGACTTTCAATGGTGTTTATTTATTATTAGAGAAGGAAGTTAAAAACTATCAAATTTTGTATTACCATCTTATTTGATCATATTCAGGTTATGTGAATTTACTTCTTAGGAGTTACAATTTTTTTTAAATTTTAGTTTGGCTTCTAGTTTCTATTGAATTTGTCTAGTTTATGCTAAAGTATTTATCTTTGTTGTGAGGATAAATTTGAAGTATTTAAGATAACATTTTTATTTATCTTTTCTTAAATATTGAATTTGTATGGCTAGGAGAAAATCTTGAGTATCCTGTTTTACTAAACTGGTTGGAGTTGTTACTAGGTACTTCATGCAGCTCAAATATAGGAGCGTTAATAGTAGAATCTTGATTTGCTATAATAGTAGGATATTCTTTTTTTTTTTCTGTTTGATTCCTTATAATTTGTAGGTAATTGTTTATATAATTATTTTGGCTCATAATATTCTTAATTTCTCTTGAATTTATTTTACAATTTTATTTTAATCTTAAAGGGAAAGTTATATCAGTGCTTTGTTTTAAAGAAATTTTAATTTCATCTAAAGGAGGATTTTCTAATTATATTTTTATTTTGAAGAAGTTTTTCAAGTTTTTATGTTATTATTATTACAAAGAAACTTAAAAAGATATTCTATTATATTTTTTGTGCATAAATCTCAAACCTATTAAAAAGGATCACTACAAGAAAAATTAGATTTAGCAACAGAAATTACTGACAGAATGTAAAAGTTTTTTGTTGACAAGCTAAGTTAGTGACGGAATTTACCGATGAAATGAATTGTCGAAGAAACGATTGTAAGTAATAATTGGCGACGGAGTTCAAATTTTATGTCGCTAATTTATCGATGGATATATTTTGTTTCGTCGCTATATTTAGCGATGGTAATTTTTGTGCTATCGGTAAATTTAGCGACGGAAGGTTTGTTTCGATCGGTAAATTTAGCGATGGACAAGGCTCCTCTGTCGGTAAATTCAAGACTAATTTTATCGATGGATCTTAGTGGTTTGTCGGTAAATTTACTGCATTTTACCAATAGTTTTTGGTAGTCCGTCTGTAAATTCACATTTTACTGACATATTTTGTTTTTTCGTTGGCAAATTTACTGATATTATTTTTTTAAATTTTCGTTACATTTAATTTTATTTGATAATCTTATGATTGATGTATAATTTATACAGTTATCAGTTATCTAATTTTTTGATTTGTTTCTACATTTAATTTGTTAAAACAGAAAGTTGATTGATAATATAAAGTAAAAATTACCTTAACTGATAATAAAAATATTATCTACAATAATAAGTATTTAATTCATACAAAATGACTACATCTATGCTATTCATTTAGTGAATGTGGATGCTCTGAATATTGCGATGAGGTACTGCCCTTCCTCTTCAACTCATCCATCTTATTACGGAGATGGGCTATGTACTTCATCGACTATTGCTATTGAGTTGTTAGTGCCTGTACTGTGCCATGAAGCTCATGAACTTCAATGGATATGGATCGCCTACTAGATGTTGTTGTACTGGATGTGGATGATTGCGAATAACATGTGTTCGCAATTGAATCTAAGTTGAAGATCCTTCCACGATGGTCCCTTCCACCCACTACATGAAGATATGTTTGACTTTGATAAACATCTTCAAACTACTGAGATTGTCGTTGAATGCTTTATTGTATTTGGTCTTATTGGAAGACAATGTTTATGTTAATAAGTGATAATTATTAAGCATTAATATTAAAGCATAAATTTCACATATATTTAGTTCTCCACATCTGGTGTTGACGAAGGTCACACCATCATACTTCTTAATGTGAGTGTACAAAAAGAGCTAACGGGGTGTAGGCTTCCTGCCCATAGACTTTTCCTGCATCAAAATAAAATGTTTTAAGTGAACTACAGTTTACAAAAACTTTGGCAAAATTTTCTCTATTTTTATATTATTTATCCCCTGTTGAACAAGAAAGTAACTCAACAATACAAACATATATGACACCAAACATTTACAACATTATCATTCTCCATAATACACATATGTTTATTCCAAAATTCACACATCAAATTAAATTGAAATACATCAAAGTAAAAAAAATAAAATATAAGTGTAACGTGTAGATACTTACAAGTCTCTCTGAATGCCATGGTAGGTAATAGATCCTCTAGTATATAAGGGAAGACTCTTTACCCCTAATCCTCCACGTCTATTAGTAAAATTACGCTCTGAAATGAACATTGTCTTGAGTGATGTCCAATTCTGCTGCTAACGACTCCATATTTTTTTCAGAAATATAAGGAGGTCTACATCAATCTTGTGTATCGCATCAATAAAGTCTCCATAACGTGTATAATCTTGTCACTCCTATACTTTATAAATAACCGTGTCAAATTCAAAATCTAAAAAAAATTATTTCTGAAAAAAGAAAAAGCATACGATAAGTACTTATAACCTACAATAGTTATCTAATTAATGTATAAAAATAAATTAAAAATAAAAAAATATATTATTTGTATTTCAAACTCTTGATAATAAAAATCCTTTGTCATCTTAGAGATATTCTACTATATATAACCCTCAAGATCAATCTTTTCCTTGAACTTGGATATCATATTTTTTGAGCACGGTCCAAACGAAATTAACCTAATATAAAAAAAATTATATCATTTTTAAATTTAAACCTATAACTTAATTATAAATATATGGTGTTTCATATATTTGCACTTACAGATTGTTGACAATGGTGATGTAAGTTCTTCCATCAACTCCCTCAACTCTAGGTTGGAGGTTGACTCCTTCATCCATAACATTTACTCCTGATATCTTTGTTGGCATAGGGGTGGTGGATGGTGTAAAGCTGTTAGATTGTGCAGCAGCAGGTACGGAAGGTGATGCCTCATCTGCATGTGTAGTAGTTAAAGATATAACATTTGATTTTGTTACAGCTGCAAAATGTGATGCTTTATCTAGAAAACAACTGGCTCCAAGTCGTGGTTTGAACCTTGGTCACATCATATCCTATTTTTTCTTTGGTGGCATATTTTAACTTGAAATTCATATTTTATTGAATATTCCAAAAATATAACAATTTCAATTCAATATATAAAATTATATTATTGATTCAATAATTGATTTATTGAATATAATATTATATTACAAACACAAATTAATCACTATCAGTACTTAATTGTAGTTCAAAATCATTATTATCTTCTTTTTCTAAAGAATTATAATCAAACTCAGGCTCCTCCTCAGATCTCTCGCCCTCTTCATCCTTTCTAGATGAAATTTCAACATATTCATTATTTGGATCGTTCAAAGGTTCATTATCATCATATGTAACAGATGCATTTATTTCATAAATATCTTCCTAAAGCACTTCACTTTCAATTCTCTGTTTTCCTTTTCCATGTGATTCAAAAATACCTCTAGGTTTAATTTTGCAAACGGACAACCAATCTAACGTATCTCGTCATAAATTGGGAAAAGGGGCATAATACACTTAAATCGATTGCATCGTTAACACGAAAGGTTCAAATTGTCTAAATCTTCTTCACTGGTTGATTTCAACTAGATTGTATTGGCTATTCACTTTTGTACCAACATTAGGAGTTGGATCAAATTAGTCACACTTAAATATCACACTCCGCGTTATTGGCAATGTAGGGTACCCAATTTCAAGTATCTTAATAATTTTACCATAGTAATCCATCAATTCTCCCTGTATACAAACCCCACTATTTACTATTGCCATGCTATGACCATGATATTTTGTATGATATTTGTATCCATTAATGAAATACAGTGGATACGATTTAACAGTTCACAAAGGTCCTTTCGTAAGATCACATATGAACTTCTTCTCTATAGATTTTCTAAGGCCTACATAAAAGAAATTATCATATTAAATGGTATAATGTGATTTGAACACTTTAATCTTATAATTCAATCATTTGAATAATTGTAAGTGAAAACTTACATATTTCTCGAACCACCAAGGAAAATGTCTTCCAACTTCTTTATTAATATCATCCTATGCTTTTGTTGGGGTTACGTAAATATAATGCCCTAGAAAACAAGTGTATTTACATATTACTTAATCTTCTTCCAATTACTTTGTTGTAATGAAAATATTTATTATTAATAAAACAAAATAGTTTGGTTTTATTTGTATGAGTATAATATAACTAGTTATAAGGTACCAAGATTCTTTTGTAAGTAATATAAATATACATGGAGATGTATGGGAAACATGTATATTATTAGAATCTAAATTAATTTATTCATAGCTGAATAATCAAGTTGGTCGCTTGATTATAGTTTAGACTGTAGTGTTATCTTCGTGTAAATAAAGGAGTTTATTTCAAAGGAATGATAAGTTTCATATCATAATAGTAGTTGACTATCGATAATGGCACTATTAAATGAATCTAGAATCATGTATGTTTTTAAAGAATAAAGTAGGTCGTTTCTTTAATCTTAAAACATACATTTAAGCATTCGTTTATTATGAACCACAATCTTAATGAGTGGTGAACTCATATGTGTTTCATTATAATTTTTGATATGATCATAATGGATTTTTACAGAGTATTAATCCAGTGTCTGCATTTTGGAGTTATTAATTGAAACATGTATTAGGAAACATTCACTCAAATAAAGAGTTTATAGTCATATCATCACTTCTAGATGTTTTATAGAGATTGGTGATTAAACTAGCACTAATAGTTTGATGGACTACCTATCTATCAAGTCTTAACACCAAGATGAGATCATGTGTGTTAATCATCATATAGAGTGAAGTAGGAGATCTAGAAGGAAAAACCAAAATAAGGGCAAAATGGTAATTTTACCCTTTATTATGAGGATGGCTATAATATGGTTCATAATAGAGTTTGCAATTAGACATCTAATTTGAAACATGTGTTCTCATAATATTTAGTAATTCAAGAGTTCAGCTAATTGTCTTTAATGAAATGACATTTGGTTAATAAGTTAGAATTAATTCTAATGAGATTAAATTAATTCTAGGCTTATTAGAGCTTGAATTATATAAGTCCAATTAGATTTACCACTTGGATTCTAGAAAATGTTATTAAGCAAGGTAAGAAAAATAAATAGAGGTTATTGAAAAGAAAATAAATAAAGGAAAGGATGGAATTGTTAAGTCAAAACCAGACTTCACGTATTAAATAATTTTGATAATAAACAAAGAGAAATATTCAAATAAAAAGTAG
>JANZLF010000007.1:18166517-18177900 GCA_026546835.1 Erythroxylum foetidum | reverse complement strand
AGCTCCTGATTGCCCAACGAGTCTATAAGCTTCTCGTCTACAGAGGGAACGACCCTCTGAGCAATGTGAAGAGCCACATCGAAGTCCCCAAATGACGTAGCCTTATCCAGACTGATCGCTGGCTCCCACTTCTCGGTGCTTGTCGCTCACCCTTTCCCCTTGCCCTTATCCGATCGGGCAACACACTCTTCCCCCTTCTCTCTCCCCTTCTCTTTCTTCCTACCTTGGTCCAATGGGCAGGGCGATCGGTCGATAACCCGAACGGTCTTTTTCCTCTTAAGAGGTGGTTCAACCTCTTCCTCCTCTTATAGGACCGCTAGGCCTTCACCAGCCAACCGGGTCATCACTGTTGACTACTCGGGTACAGCTGCCAGGGCGAGCGCTACAGACGTCTCGAGAACAGTAGGACAAGCGACTTCCTGTTTGAAAATAGTAGGCCGAGCGACACCCGCGCTGGCCTCTCCTTTCTTGTCCTACCCCTTTGTCTTTGAAGAGGGCCTAGCAGCTATGCGCCGGCCTCTGGTAGGGTTGTAGGACCCGGCGAAATCGTTGAGCCTTGCCATGGCTGCACAGCAATAAAAACAGGTTAGAAATCAAAACCAATACTTACAAATACAGTAAATAGTTCAACCACGAGGAGTCAACCAGAGGGCGTAGTTTTTCTCCTAGCCCGCTAATTTGGAGCGGGGGCGCGATTAGGAATGAATCAGATGAGGCCCCCCCGCGATATCCCAGAATGAGACAATAGAAGTCATACCGACCGAGCCTCTTAATGTGATCGACTACCTCCCACTCCTTTCTAGTAAGAGACAAGCTCAACTCGTCGTTCCATCGCTCGGCTAGAGGATATCTCCACGGATGGGACTTAAAGGAAGATCCCGGAGGCCTCATGAAAAAGTACTTCGTCCACCAAGCTTGGACTTTTGAAGTCGTTCCGGCCAGGCAATATCGAGCATCTCTATACTGTAGATGAGGGACCCCGGCCCCAGAGCTTGAACTCTGGTTCATTCTTAAAAAATGGCGTAGGATGCCGACTGAAGGCGGACAGCTGAACTGATGGCACAGTAAGGCAAAACCATTCATGAATCTCCATCCATTTGGAGGAATTTGGCTCGGTCTCAATCGGTAGGTGACACACACCTCGTCAATGATCAGGGCATACGGAAGCTTCATACCACCGACCAAGAAGAAGATGTCAGAAACAGAAAAATACCCTCCCAAATTGCTGTGGATCCGTTCGTCCTTGGAGGTCAGCCTAGGTCCCCAGGACAAAGGGATATTGTTCCTAATAATCGATCTATTCAACTCCCCCATGGTCATTGTTGATTCGTCTTTCGGTGGCTCCTTAACGACCAGCCCATCCTTCCGATCACTCGCCGTGACTCCCTCAATACCTCTCACTCCTAGCACCGCCACTACTTCAAATGGCCTGACTAGTTGGGAGGCCCTCTTGGCGGTTTCATCCCTAGGGCTAACCCCACTTCTAGGACTAATTGACGACATGCTTACAAAGAGGAAACTTAGAGGAAGAAGCGAGGAAAAAGGACGTACCTAGTTGGTGATTGAAGTTGGGAATTTGAACGACGGTTGAAAGAAAACTCCAGAGACTGTAGGCAAGAAGGTGCAAATGAAAGCAGAATGAAAGTCGGAGAACAAAACAAGCGTGAAGAAAATCTGTAGTCTGTCGATCTTGAGTATTTATAGAAGATCGGTCGAACGGACGTTCCAACCAATGCTTGACGCATGGAGAAAATTTGAGTTAAACTCAGACACATGGCAGAATCTGAGCTGAGGTGAATTAAGGTTATTAGAAATCCGGAACGACGCAACAGTTAAAAGGACGCACCTGACAG
The DNA here is from genome assembly GCA_026546835.1 of Erythroxylum foetidum. Lineage (NCBI taxonomy): Eukaryota > Viridiplantae > Streptophyta > Magnoliopsida > Malpighiales > Erythroxylaceae > Erythroxylum > Erythroxylum foetidum. The sequence goes on along the minus strand of JANZLF010000007.1, from coordinate 18,176,047 downwards.
CTGCACAGTAGTCAAAAGGACATATGTGACAGTCTGTCAGAGGGCACGAACCGTCAGTAATGATTACACCTAGTTTTTCATTTAAGCCTTGATGTCCAATCGATCGGCCCTACCACTACACTTGTCCGATTGACCTCATTGTTGCACCCGATCCACCTGCCATATTGCTATAGCCGATCGATCGGTTCTGTCATTACCCTCGATCGGTCTGTCATGTCATTATATCTGATTGGTCGATCACATCACGATAATCGATCTATTGGGCCTAGCACGAGCTGCCTTAGAGACACGCTATATGATCCTTATGTACTCCTTCGACCCTTCTCTTAGGTCAGACTCGAGGAGTAGGGGAGCTTATGGTTAGGTCAGCTGTGCTAGGCCCAGGCCCAGGTCCACACGTCCACGACCCATTTGCAGGTGGAAACCTCCCATGCATATGTAAAGACCTACGTAAAGACCTAAACCTAGCATCTATTCCATATATAAGGTACTGCTTTGCCATGATACAGGTACGACATTAGAACCCTGACATTCTTTGTTTATAGCCACAAAAACCCTCACCAAAAGACTAACTTGAGCGTCAGAGGGGCTTGCCGGCTATCAACCCCCAGCGTGCCTTGTGCTGTTTTGCAGGTATTCTCTTGCTAAAAACAACCAATCTCATGGATCCAAACAGTAGCGTCTTGCCTCATCATAATCAGGCAGAACCAAGACTGATGAATCATTTATTGGCTTAGTCAACAATCTCTGTATGGTTTATATTGCATCCAAGTAATACCGACTGAATTATCCTAGGACGGTTCATAAGTAGCATCAAAACACAATAATTCTCATAAAAGATACCTTGGTAATCTCAAATTTGATGATCAACTATACAACCATCATTATAAAGAAATCCATAAACACATAGTAATATTCCATTTAGGATTCTCATATTTGAGTCAATCAGTGATTTGTTCTCTAATAAGCACGCACACATTAGTTTAAGTATCTCCGTATTTTAATTTATGAGATCAATTACTTTCTTCGTAAGAAAGAAACATGGAGATTAATTACTTTCTTCGTAATAAAGAAACATAATGTATGCTAATTTAACTATTTCAACAATATCTCGTCTTGATAAAACTACAACTAAGAACATTTCGAAACAATACATAAACGTAAACGTAAATTAAATATCACAATTATGATCTCATCATAATTTTAATTACACATTAATTAGTCCAATGATTTTACCTTTAGTATTAAAAAAATTAAATGTAATTAACTTAATACACAAAGATAAATAATGCCTTTTATTAATTAAACAATAATGTCCTTCATCAAATTGCAACAAATCAATTAGCTGTAATGGCATCAACTAATAGTGTTTCTATATGTCTAGATATGTTAATTATGATGTGGTTATGGACTTTATGACAATGTATTCTTCATCTACTTTATTAATGTTGGAGTCTTGTGTGCTTGGCGGAATAAGATCATGTTAAGTGCTAACGATAATAAAGGATTGCATTAAGTTTGACATCAAGTATATGTTCTTAACTTTTGGTCTTGGTATGAGTAACATTAAACTTTTTCAAGACATATGGAACAAAAAATACCTGTATAAGTAACCAAAGAAGAGAATGGAAGTAGGAGAACTCACTACCAGATCTATGTGAGACTTAGTATAAACGTAAAAGTAAAAGCTTTCTAGTATTTTGAGTTCCTCTTTAACAAAATAACAAAACATGAAGATAGTCAAATGGGTGGGATGGGTTTTTTTTCAAGGTTAGGTTAGGTAAATGAAATGGGTAAGGTAAAACATTTAGGTCAGGCTAGTCTACGTCACCTATTTTTGATTAACTCATATGGACTAACTATGTCACTTTAGAACTTTTGCTAAATTTTTTAATGGAAGTCAACTTCAGGTTTTTTTTCTTAACAAGTTCAAACTATAGGATTTTCTTTCTAAAATTATAAATGATAGGGGAGGGGTGGTTTCCAAAATTTTCCTAAGAATAAGGGATGTTTATGCTTTTAACTAATATTCACCCATTTGTGCCACCCTTAGAGCCACTAGAGCACCCAATTCTTCACAACTTGATTGAGCTTTAGTTGAAGCATTACCAATCTATAAAAATAAAGAAGTTTGAGCCATTATAATACATTACCTAGGGAGTATTGAGGGAGCCCAGCTCAGAGGATAAGGTACAAAAGATGATAAAGTTTAACAGGTGAAAAAAGTTCTTACACGTTTTAGAAGTTATGCATTAGGAACTCATACTAGAGTTTATATGCATATTATAGGTGGATAAAAACAAGACTTTCTAATTAGATATCTAATTCTAACTAGGGGCATTATTTATCACTTTAGTTACAATCAAGTTGCTGTTCATATCAAACTTTATGCTGAGGAGCACACCCACACCCACACCATTCATCCTAGTAGAATTCAACTTAATTAGGACTATCTAGAGTTCCATACCACCAATTATTAGAGTGTTAATCCTTGATACAACCTTATTCACCTATAAGATCCAAAGCTTTCAACTTCTACTTTCCAATAATGACTATATGCATAAGTTGCTTGCCATGATAGTATATGTGGTTGGGGCTTATTCTTTCTCCAATTCTTGCATCATTGAGTTCAAACATATTTATTATTTGATTCAACTCATACAGGGATACTTGCATCAATCAAACTTTGGTACAACCAATAACATGTCTATTATCACTCAATTGGTGAGAAGATTACGAGTATATAGTGATGAGTATAAGTTGACAGTTGTATGCACTTTTGCCCCTCTTAATATTGACATCCTGCAGGCAATGAGGATGATGGAACTTTGGGTTAATATGTAGGGCCGACATTTTTCCCTAGTCAACACACCAACATAAGTAGTGGAGGAAATTATTAAATAAAGTGAGCATGATGGGGGTAAGAAGTAGATGAGAGCACCAACACCAACCTATAATTCAAGCCTCTTATTAGCACCTTTACGCTGCTTCAATGTATAGAGTTGTATATACACTACATCAAAGATACATTTATAAAGTTGGCGCAATAAATAGGTGTCGAGTTCCTCCCACCACTAGTCCGTCTATTCGAGCTTGCATATGTAAAGCTTGAGTAGGATACAAGTCCTTAAGGAGAGCTAGCACCAATATAACTAAATCATAAGGAAGACACTAAAGATCTTGTAGTGACAGTGGATCAAAGAGGAATCAAGCTTATATTTATAACATCTGGTTGGAGATCAAAAATTAGGGAGAGATTAAGCCAACCGCTAAGGGATTAGGTTGATATGATTTCTGTAGATGACGTGATTGACTTGTGGGTGATAATCTCCCATGTACCTTTATTAGATCCCTCATCCTAGGATTGACACATTTATTTTGTATTTATGAAATTTTATTCTTATTATTTCAAATACCATGTCTATGCACGCTAACAATTTAATAGACAAATGATCTATGCAAAAGTTCGACAAGGCTTTCTTCTTGTAATTATACTAAGGAAGTACCAATTATTTACTTTATTTCTCCCTTTCTTTGTTTACTTTCATTGTAATTGCATAATATGTATGTTGAGGATAATATATAACTTAAGTGTAGGGTAGGGACTTCTTAAGACTTTGGTCCCTATATTTATTCATTTTGTTATGAATATCTTAATAGGGAGCAATTTTTGGAAACTTTTTTAGTTTGACAACATACCAATTTAGATAATCCACTTTGAATTTTTTTGTCTTTATGATTTGAAGTGTTTAGGAAAAAATCCATGACTTTTCATGAATAAGTTGAATTTAATTTGCTATATGAATTTGAAGAATGGAAACTTAATTCCAACAAGATAATTTTTTGTATAAATTATATATGCATTGAGTAAATATGTCCGCTTTTAAGCATTTTTGTGATAATATATATATTAAGAAAAAGTGAAAATAGTTAAACATTAAATAATTTCACTCTACTAGTTTTATACCAACAAAAAATAAAGTTAAAGAATAGTGTTAGTAACCATTTATAATAGTGATCTAGTTAAGTAACTAAGAGGATTCATGACAAGATGTTTACTCTTTAGTAAAAAGGCTAGGAAACTTTTCAAACAGCATTCCAAAAGCTCCTATATTATTTTTGTTTTACTTTATGTCAATAAGAGGTATGAACATATTCGAGAGTTGAGACATTTCTCATGTGTGAAGTTAAATTTTGTTAATTAAGTTGAAGTTTGAAGAATTATAAAGTGAATTGAGTTGATTTATGAATTGATACAAGTAGCTAGTTGCTTAACAATTTGACGACCTTTGCAATTGAATGAGTAATGGAGAATCTTAATTAATATGCTTGATTTATTTATTTATTTTTGAGAATTGCCCCCTATTTGAGTTAGGATAATGATATTTATTTGCTTAAGAACAAAAAACTACTTAAGATAATGATATTGATTTGCTTAAGAACAAAAAACTACTTAATATAATGACATTGATTTACTTAAGAACAAAAAACTACTTAAGTCTAACACTAGGAGATCCCTTACCGCTATGATTGGTTTCATGAAGCTCCATTTGGGGTTTACCAATGAAGGTGGGGTGAGAGTTGAGCAAACATTCGACAGTGAACAAGTTGAAAGCTAGTAGCAAGGGGAAAGGGCTCTCCCTCATCACCATCAGTATTCAAAGCAAAGTAGATCCTATATTGTTCAAAAAATTAGATGAGTATAGCTTAGATTCTTCTACTTAGAATCGTAGTTACGGCTTTGTAGAGGAAGGTTGGACTAATTTATTTTTGCTGTAAAATTTCTGTCTAGAAATGGTTGTGTTACTGGTAAGATGATCATGTTCTATAAGGTCATCTTAGTTGGTAGATATGTATAGGCTCGTTGTTGTGGTTCATGGTCATAAGGAACTTTTTTTGTAGGGTTCTCATGAATTCATGTTAGGTTATCCCTTTTGGTTTAGGTAAAAGATTTGCTGCATGGGAAATCTCTAGATTTGTATATAACTTTTACTTATGTTTTTAAAAATTACCGATTTACCAAAAAAGACTAATTAAGTGTGGAGAAATATGAGAAGTGGTTAATAAACTATATTTTAGCATTATTTTTTAGAGCATTATGTTTATATTTTAGGTATTTTATATTATTTTTTACTTAAATTATTTGTATTTTTCATGGTCTTATTTTAACCCTTAAAGGAAAGTGGATCAATTTGGAGTATACTTGAGTCAATTTAGTGCAAATTTGGTAGACCAGAAGAGAAGACTTAGAACACAATAATAATCGAGTAACATGTTACTCAATGTGTAATAATACTATAAAGTTTCTCTATTTTTTTAAGGAGATTTTTGTCCAAGTAATATGACACCAACATGCCCCCATATTTAGGCCATGCTCAAGCTAAAAGGATTATATTCTCCAAATGCCTATGACATTCTATTGAGTTCAGCCTATGTTTGCTAATATAGCCGTAATATAGACTTATATTCTTCCATGGTGAAATATATCATGAGAATTCATGAAAATAATTAATATTTTTTTAGGTTTTTAACCAAAAAATTAATCAAATCAACTTAAGAATAGGGACTATAGTGCTCAAGAGAGAGAATAGTTATAATTTGGGAATATTTGCCAATCTAAAGAGATAAAATTGATAACTAAGTAAAAAAAATCAAGGAATGAAAAGAGTTGTATGAAAAATCTTTCTTAGATCTAGTTTAATCAATAGTTGTTTTTAATCTTTTTTATTACTTTAAAATAGTTCTTTAGAATTATTTGTGGGATCAACACTTGACTCACCTAGACTACACTATAGGAGTGATAGGTACTCTTGCCTGTAAAATTTTGTTAGTATTGTTTTATGTGTTTTTGTTTCATTCAAAACATATCAAAAAGTTAAGAAGAAGAAGAAGAAGAGATATTACAATTATAACATTGTTAAATATAAAATGAACTTGACGTGCCTTGAGCTTCTTTTGTTCTTAACTTAAAGGTTACAAATGTAAGCTTTTCTTTATCATCTTCATGAATGAGTTATGTCTACATTTTATCCTTATGTTGTTTTTCATTACAATAATTTACTTATTAGTAGTACTTATATTTTGTTATCATCAAAACATCAATTACAAATAGTTCAATGATCTCCCTCTTTTTGACGATGACAAAACAATTATGATATTACAAAGCAATAAGCACACAATCAAGATAGTGATTAGCTCTCCCCCTTAATTCATGCATAAATGAAATTCAATATCAAGAACAAAAGACATATTCAATAGCAAGTGTAAGAGAAATTATCCAGACATATAGATAAATTAGCTTAAACATAGAATAACTTTACTTAAACGTAAAGCACTATATAAAGTATAAGGAGTATAAGAATCACTATCCTAAAATGTAATCACTTCCTTGAATCTAATATCACTAACATTTCTACCTTTGTTTGGAATCATCAACAAAAAAGTTAATTATCTAATATAAATAAAGTGTTATGAAATGATAGAAGTTGTAAGATTTAAGAAGTGCTCACCAAAGACAATCTTGTAGAATTCTCTCATTAGGCCACACTCTCAATAATAACATAATCATCATGTGGCGACATGGTTGAGATATTTAAAACTGTTGGCTTAGTGTAAGTGGGAGACTATTAGTTTATGGCTTATAGCCAATCGCTTTTGTTGTAATTTAATGAAAAAATATTTAAAGGCATTATTTATCTTGTACACGTTTAGATGTATATGATAAATTCCATGGGATAATTATAAATTGCAAACGAAATTATGATGAGATTATAATTATGATATTTATATTATATTGATGTATTATTCCTAGTTTATTCCTAGTCGTTGTTCTATTAGGACAAGACATTAATAGAGTGTAAAAAGACTAGTACACATTATGTTTTTCCTTATGAAGAAAGTAGTCGATCTTATAAGCTAAAGTATGGAGATACTTAGACAAACATGTAGGTAATTGTTAGAGAATAAGTTCACTGAAGTAACCTAGTATGAAAAATCCATTTGGAGCATTACTTGTATGCCTATGGAACATTCTCATTGAGATGATTGCATAAGTGATCATTTGACTTGAGGTCTCCAAAGTTATCTTGTATAGGGATTTTTATGTTTTGATACTATTTATGACCTATTCTAATCATAGGTTGTTCAATCGGTAGTCAATGGATGTAGCATGAACTAAATGGAGGTAGTTGTATGATCAATATAGAATTTATCACCCTAAAGTAATTAGGAAGAATTTTCTGTTGTTCTCGATTAATACTAATATAGGAAATCATTGACTAAGGTAGAATGACACTTTGTAAATAGTTTACAAATGTCATTAATTGAATCAATAGCTAATGATTGAGAACTAATATGATTGGACTAAAAAAGAATAAACATTGATTCCATGTTCTGTCTAATCGAAATATTGTATATTGAAATAATTGAATTATATGAAAAAATAATAAATGGAAAGGTTAGTTAAAATCACTTTGACATTCTTAAATATTTGGGTGATCATGATGCATTTCTAGATGCCAAATTTATTTATAATTATAAAATGTTAATTAGAGAATTAAAAATAAATTAGAAGGAGTTTTAGTTTATCTAATCATAATTTATAATCATTGCCAAGATATTTGGGAACCTAATAGATCACATATAAAGAAGGAGTTAAAGAGAACAAAGATATTTTTAATTAAGTTAGACTTGGTTGTAAAGTTTGATAAACTTTATGATTAAATATGAGATACTTAATAAATAAGGATCAATATGAGATACTGGATCTTATTTGGACATAATAGATATTTAATTAGAATTATTTTTAATTAATTAAATTTTAACCAAAAATTAAATTAAATTTCAATTAAATTACTAAAATGTCAAAAACTTATTATAAATAGGTTTAGGCTCTAATGAAGCTAACACTTCTTGTTTAACTTTTTTTTATAAGAGTTACAAAGTTTTTTCAACCTGTTCTGTGGATAATGATAGAGGCTAAACATTTATGCGACTACGGTGGTTAAGATAAATCAATTTCGAAAATGATTCAAGGGATACAACAAAAAAGGATCAAGCTTCATAATTAGGTACTAAATATGATTCTTGCTTTATTATGATTTTTGTGTTAATCATTTTATATAATTAAAGTGATTTTTGGTTTTGGGAAATTAAAATAAGAAAAGGTTTTGTAATTATTTTGCTGTAGTTAGGATCGAATCCCGTCCCAAATTTCCAACACCCGAGCCCAATTCCCATCCCTACAATTAACCCTTTATAATTTTGTACAAAATTGTAGTGAATTTCTTGGATTTGTTTCTTTTTCTTAAGAAGTTATTAAAAAACCATAGTTTGTATAGTTATTATGTAAAGGATAGAAAAATTAATGTAAATATTGTTTATCAAGCGCAAATTATTTTTCTAACATATATAATTCATTTTTTATATTTTTAGTTATTAAACATAATGTTGGGATGTTAGAAATGACTATGTTCATTATTTTGGTGGTTTTATAAATAGATTGTTCAATATTTTTATTATAATCTACTCAATGAAAACTAGAATTTGGTATATTAAAAGTTGAATATCTTGGTAAATATTTTCTTAGAATATTCATGGTAGATGGTATCCTTATAAATTTCCTAAGACAATTAAGGAGGTATAAGCACTTTCATCAAATTTAGAACTTGCTAATTTTTGTTATTGAAAGATACTTTACTTTTCCATCTCTATCATAGTTTACTTTTCTATCTATCAATTATTTTATTTGTGCAATAAGACTTAAAGGTGTAGGGAACATGCTTTATTTTTCATTTAAACCATTACAACAAAAACATACATTTCGCGTCGTCTTCCTAGAAGACGTCGCGAAATGTAGGAGACTTTCGTGGCGTCATTCCAGACGTCACAAAAAGAGGGAAGATTCCGCCACGTTACATGCAAACGTCATGGAAAAATGAAGTGTTTGGTGTCGTTTTGTTAGTAAGATGTCGCAAAATACTTACCCGACATTATGGAGAATTAAACATCAGGAAAGGTCAGGTAATTAACGTTCTTCCCCGGGCCCACCCGAGCAACATGACGTCATTTTTTAAATTTAATCTCCCGCCCTCCAAGCAGATGAGACGACATCGTATCCCTGCCCCTCATAACGACGTTGTATCATCTTCTGTGTAAACGAATGAAAAAAGAGCTTCATCTCACTCTCTTGCGTTAAGCTCTCCATCGAGCCATCTTCCCCTCCCTCTCAAACGAGCCACCTTCCCTTTATCATCTTCTGTCACCATTGGAATCGTTGGGGGTTGCTTCACCAGTTGACGTCCTTCTGTCGTCTACAATCAGAGTGTTGGTTGAGGTAAGTAATTCAAATTATTTGCTTACAATTAATGTGGGCTAAAATGTTGTTTATTGAGTTCATTGAAGTGGACGGTCTATTCTGGGTTTAAGAGTTCTTTCTCATTTGTTTTGATTATCTGTAACACAATGCATTTGGCTTTGCATTGTGTGACAGTATGTTAAGGAAGCATGCATTTGAAGTGTTCGATGAAAGT
>JANZLF010000007.1:18090864-18102542 GCA_026546835.1 Erythroxylum foetidum | reverse complement strand
ATTCATTAAAATGATGAAATTGTATTATTGTAATATTTTAAATATTTTGTATTATTCTTAATTTTATAGTTACATGATGATGATTTCATTGTTTATATTAATTATGGTTATTATTTATGTATGAAATATTTAAAATTATTGTTATTTCATATTAATTGCCATTATTATTTATTATTAAGATTTTTGAAAATATGATTGATGTAAACACTAAATTAGTAAAGTATACAGTACAACTGTACAATATACCAATGGATTATTTTACAAATTTTAAAAATTTTAAGGACTATTTCATAAATTTAAAAAATTATCTAAAATAATATCTAATACTGATGGATACTAATATAATAGTGTATCAAAATTCAATCCGGTAGATAACATATTCATAACTTTGTTCGGAACGCACATAAAGACCGCGGTTAAAAAAGGTACAGTTGAGAAGCCGACAGATGAAAGGAGCAAGTGGGTGTGACGGAAACGGAAACGGAAATGCCTCTGCGTAAGTGTAACGTGTCTGTCTTCACTATGCGTAAAATAAGTTAGGAAGATGGTGACGCGTCATCATGTGGCATCTCAATTACAGTTTGTCCCCCCTTTTTTCAGTTCTCATGTATTTCGTTTCATTTCCTACTAATATTCTTTAATTGTCTTTCCTCTTCTTTAGTTTCTATCGATCCCATCCAAACTTGTGACCCCAAATTGCCTATTATTTCCTATCCGATCCGACCTTTTCCCAACTCAATTTTCCCAATACTAAGTTGGTTCATTCATTTGTAAGGAGGATAGGATTCGATTAAATTGATTCATTCACTTGTAAGGAGGGTACGATTCCATTAAATAATTGATTAATGCCTCCTGTGGTGGTCCTTGCTTGGGAGTTTGTTGAAATTTTTGTTACTGCTGAAACAATTAATGCCTGATCAGAACGAGGAAGATATTTCCAGAGTTGGTGGCAGCCATGGTAACGAAGCAGAAAGTGGGCACCTAGGCAGCACGGGCAGTAACAAGTTTTGGTTTCTAAAGAAGAAAAAGAAGAAGAAGAAGAAGAACAATGGGCGGGATGATGATGATAATCATGAGGAAGAGCGGCATAGGGGTCACATAGATAATAAACAAAAAGTTTCCAAGGCAAACGAAATGGTCCCTTTTCCCCTTAAAAAGGACAAGCAACGTCTCTCTTTTCCCACAAAATCACCACCATCAACTTCCATTTCTTCTGCTTCTTTTCCAGGTCAGTTTGGCAGTTGTTCTTGCTTTTGTTTCAAGCATCCTCGTACGATGTCTGAATCCTCTGTTCCCTCTCCCAAAAGCGATCCCAATAGTCCTAGTTTTACTCTTTCAATGTTGACTTCCTTGATTGAGAACAATGATTTCTATTCTAAAGAATGCAACCCCCACTTGGTTCATACTGGGTGAGTTAGCCTTATCCAGGACTTGATGATTCATTGGCGATGTCAATTGCTAATTAAATACCTTATTTGTGCTCCGTCGTATTATATGCTCCTATTCCTAAACGTATTTTGTTTGGGAACCATTCTATTGGGCGAAGAGCTGTCTTGGTGCTGGAGATTGTGAAAAACTTCATTTCAGTTGGAGACTACAGTTCCTCTAGATGTATCCAAGATTTCAGTACAACATTGCGCGTACATCTATGACAAATGGCCAGCTTTTGACTATCACCTGTAGTTCCCAATGATGAAATTGGGGTCCTTGTCTATGGACAACCCATCAGTCTGCGATGACTTTTTTTTTCTTTTCTGTGTGTTAATCCCTTAAACATTAGTTGCGGACGCGATGTGGATTGATTGTTGTGGAAGTCCCTTGAGTGAAGTTGTATTATGTCGATAATATGACAAAGTTTAGCAGACATCGATGAAGGGAATAGGTTGAATGGTGATGAGCATTAGGGATGCTTCATTTTCTGCTAACATTGTTCATTGTCATGGATGATTTCTCTATGTTGGTATGTACGAAAACATGTCTCAAGTGGTTGTGGGAATGAAAAAACTTCCTGTTGAAGCATTAATTCAACTCAAAAGGTGTCTGTCTTATTTAATTTGTTCAAATAACACTTCCCTACCGGATTTACCACAGCAATTCCCCAACCTGGCTGACCGAAAAAGTCTCTAATTGTCAAGGAATGCATGCACCAACCTGTGGTTTGGATTACGTTCGTGGTCCCCATAAGTTAAGATGGGATGATTTTGTACAGTTGAGTTGATTGTTACTCGTGTGTCACTTAAATCAGCAAACTGAGTTGATAGCCCAGAATCCTGCCGGAGCTTTCAATAGGATAAGTCATGTGTGTTTGCAAGCTATGCCTTTGAATCAGTGTTGTGCCTCAGAACCAGTTGATGAAGGAATCCTATTGTCACACATTCTTCTTTTGTTTTTTTGGTTCTTTTATGCTAAGTTTATGTGGGGTGCTTATTTCTCAGCTCCTACAATCAACACAAGGCCTGTGCTGAAAAAAGAAAACAGACCAGAAAGAGAGCTTCAACTTTTAGCTGTCATTGACCACAGTGGGACTTATTTATCACCAAACGTTAAAAAAAGCAATTTCAGATCATCTTAGAAAATAAGAAAAGCTTTGATAAGTGGAATTTATTAAGGAAGAAACAGTTGCCTCCGATGATCAAATTTCTAAGTCTACCAGAGACAGAGACAAAAGGGGTTTGGATAGAGCAACCCGTGGGATGATGGGAGGGCGTTCTCAAAAGTGGGCCGTTGGCATTTATCCCAATAAAGACTAGTAGTACTAGAAATGTTAAAAATATCGAGATTTGGAGTGCGGCATGGGGCATAGGCATACGGCCAGGCTGCCTTTTTTTTATGAAAAATAAAAAAAATAAAACTCCATTATTGAATCGTTCATAACTTCATATAAAACGATTTTATATTTCAAAAAGATGGAAACTTGTTACAGGGAGAGAGAGTGGGGAATCGCTTGATGGTGCGTTCATGGGACTTTCTATCTAGTACTCTGGCTTTTGTTTAGATTACTGAGCGAGGAGCTAGGACTGGGAGACAGCCCATGACTGTTTAAAGGGTATTCACATATTTTTCGATTTGTTTATTGTTTATTATTGTTGTGTTCTTATCATGATCATTGGTGATAGCAGCAGATTTGATCCCATACCCCCACCCTGCCAAAATTTAATCTATCTTTTCCTCCCTACCCGACAGACATCTTTTTGTAGATTCCTCTTTCGCCTTTTTGTTTAGGTAGGCCTCTCCCAACTTTTGCGTAATAAAATTACAAACTTGCTTGGACACTTTATACAGTTTAGAGCTGTCTTTAACTTGTTTATGGGCAATTGTAATAGCTAAAAGCCAAATATGAGAGCGAAGACAAGGCAGAGAAACCAAAAGATGGAAGGAGATGCAAGTCCCTTCGAGGATGAGCTCGTTTTCAGGAATTTGTCCACTTTTACTGCTGCAAGCAGTTGGAAGTGTAGTGGCTGGCAGGGAAAACTCACCCACTGAGGAAATATATATGATTTTTTTTTTCTGGGGGATAACTAAGTTTGATTATTTTATATATGAGATGAAGAATAAATATAACATGGTGGTCCCTGCTCTCTGTGCTTTTGGATTGATGGGGCATGAGCACACACTCGGGATTCTCATTTCCAAGCTTTACTTGTCGAAGCCAGTTCCACAACACTGGACCTGAAGCAGCGATTCGCCTTTCATCCTCATCTTCTTCTTCAATTCAACCAGGTTAGAGGCCCGTTCCTTCATTTCTCTTTCTCAAGTGCTTTGTTTTAAGACTTTGGTCCTCTCTCTCTTTGTTTAGGATCTTTGGTTGTTCAATTATTGATCGCTTTTCTGTTTGTTATCGTTGAGCGTGGTAAGACTCTCTGAGACTGAACCACAGTTTGCTTATGACCAAATAAAAGAATGATAGAGGGACTTGTGGGGCTTTAGTAATTAGTTCTTTTAGGCTTTCCAAATTATTTGTTTCCTTGATTCCTTATTACAGCTACCTTTAATGCTTGAGCTCCGCTTTTCTTCAAACAAAATTTTGGAATGACCAGAGAATTCTAACTATTCTCTTATCTTGGTTCATTCACCTTATAGGGGCTTCCATTTTCTCCCTCAGTATCATCACACTGTTGTTAACGCCTCAGCTAGCATTAGTATGCTTTGTATGGCGATGATGGCAACTAATTTGACCGAATACTCACTAAAATATGTTCAGTTTATGCCACCCAAAAGAGAATGCAAAAGAGGGATCATTGTTGCTTGAAGTTTCTAGCAAATTTTTCCGTTGATTCCAGTGTTTTTTATTTCTCTGCATTTATGCTTCTCTGACAGTCTGCAGGTAAATGTCTACTTCAAGACCTAGTCATTCATCTAGCAATTCTGGGAGATCAAGACACAGTGCCAGAATTATTGCTCAGACAACTGTGGATGCAAAGCTCCATGCCGATTTTGAAGAGTCAGGCAGTTCATTTGACTACTCAAGCTCAGTACGCATCACGAGTTCAGTTGGTCAAGATCAACAACCTAAGTCTGACAAAGTTACCACGACTTATCTTCATCACATCCAGAAAGGCAAACTGATCCAGCCTTTTGGATGCTTGCTGGCCTTGGATGAGAAAACTTTCAAGGTCATTGCATACAGTGAAAATGCCCCCGAAATGTTGACCATGGTTAGTCATGCAGTCCCAAGTGTTGGGGATTACCCTGTTCTTGGCATTGGAACTGACATTAGAACCATCTTCACTGCACCCAGTGCCTCTGCCTTGCAAAAAGCCTTGGGTTTTGGGGATGTTGCCCTCTTGAATCCTGTCTTAGTTCATTGCAAGACATCTGGAAAACCATTTTATGCAATCGTTCATCGCGTAACTGGTAGCTTGATTGTGGACTTTGAACCTGTGAAGCCTTATGAGGTCCCTATGACAGCTGCTGGGGCGCTGCAGTCTTACAAGCTTGCAGCCAAAGCAATAACCAGGTTGCAGTCTTTACCCAGTGGAAGTTTAGAAAGACTTTGTGATGTTATGGTTCAGGAGGTTTTTGAGTTGACTGGCTATGACAGGGTGATGGCTTATAAGTTTCATGAAGATGACCATGGGGAAGTTGTTTCTGAAATAACTAAGCCTGGTTTAGAGCCTTATTTGGGTCTGCATTATCCAGCCACCGATATTCCTCAGGCTTCACGCTTTTTATTTATGAAGAATAAGGTTCGGATGATTGTTGATTGTCGAGCAAAACATGTCAAGGTGCTTCAAGATGAGAAGCTTCAGTTTGATCTGACCTTATGTGGTTCGACCCTGAGAGCTCCACACAATTGCCACTTGCTATATATGGAGAACATGAACTCAATTGCTTCATTGGTTATGGCAGTTATAATCAATGAGGGGAATGAAGATCTTGATGGCCCTGATGCTGCACACCCACAGAAAAGAAAGAGACTTTGGGGTTTAGTAGTATGCCATAACACTAGTCCAAGGTTTGTTCCATTCCCTTTGAGATATGCTTGTGAATTTCTAGCTCAAGTATTTGCTATTCATGTCAACAAGGAACTAGAATTAGAAAATCAGATTGTGGAGAAGAATATTTTGCGCACTCAGACACTGTTATGTGATATGCTAATGCGTGATGCACCATTGGGCATAGTCACTCAGAGCCCAAACATAATGGATCTTGTGAAATGTGATGGTGCTGCACTACTTTACAAGAACAAGCTATGGAAGTTGGGCGTAACTCCAAGTGATATCCAGATCTATGATATAGCTTCATGGCTTTATGAATGCCATATGGATTCCACAGGTTTGAGTACAGATAGCCTGACTGATGCAGGGTACCAAGGTGCTCTTGCTCTCGGGAATATGGTCTGTGGGATGGCTGCTGTAAGAATAACTTCCAAGGATACACTGTTTTGGTTTCGGTCTCAAACTGCTTCGGAAATTCGATGGGGTGGTGCCAGACATGAACCAGGTGAGAAGGATGATGGTAGGAAGATGCATCCAAGGTCATCCTTTAAGGCCTTTCTCGAAGTTGTCAAGACAAGGAGTTTGCCCTGGAAGGACTATGAAATGGATGCAATCCATTCCTTGCAGCTGATTCTGAGAAATGCATTTAAAGACATGGAAACCATGGATACAGATACAGATACCAAAAGAATTCATTCACATCTTGGTGACTTAAAACTTGAGGGGATTCAAGAACTTGAAGCAGTGACAAGTGAGATGGTCCGATTAATTGAAACAGCTACAGTGCCAATATTGGCAGTTGATGTTGATGGCCGTGTTAATGGGTGGAATACAAAAATTGCTGAGTTGACAGGCCTAGCTGTTGATAAAGCTATTGGGAAGCATTTGCTTACACTCATTGAAGATTCTTCTGTTGACACAGTAAAAAATATGTTATTTTCAGCATTGCAGGGTATGTCTTATTCCAATTCACATCTTAATTTCCTTTTTTGTCTGTTTTCAAAGATGAGAGAGGTGAGTAATCCAATGGAAAATTCTCCAATCAATTCATGGGGATTATGGATTCAAGTCACCATGCCTCATCTCCAAGGGCAATTCCGTATAGAACTAGGAACTGTTCACAGGCAAAGTAGTTTGGTCCTTCTAGTTCATTCAATTCAGGAATCCCATATTGGAGAATTTGAAAACTAATCAAACCTGCTAAGATTGTCAAATGAGAAACTGTGTGTTCTTTTTCTTCTAGATCTCAAGATCGTCACTATTTTATGTGTCAAGAAAATAGAATCTTGAAAAGAATACAGATTAGACATACTATTGCTTATGTGTTGGGTGTGGTTTGTGAAGAGTGGATGGTGCTCTATGACCAATCCCTTTGTTTTGATTTTCTTACAAATCAAATCTGCGGTAACCTTGTTTACTTGACCATTAATGCCTCGACCAATTGACATACTATTGCTTATGTGTAGGATGTGGCTTGTGAAGAGTGGATGGCGCTCTATAACCAGTCCCTTTGTTTTGATTTTCTTGTAAATCTAATCTGCAGTGAACTTGTTTGCTTGACCATTAATGCTTGACTAATTGAGTTGGGAATGGGTTGATGGGTTGAATTGCACTCTGACCTATGGAAATCCTTATGTTTTAATTTTTTTTCCAAACTATAACCAAATTGATAGTTCCATGTCCACTTCTTGGCAGATTATAAGTTTTGGTTTGAAGAATTTCCATAAGTGGTCGAGATTTGTGCTCATCCCTGAAAGAAAACAGTGTGTGATATATTGCTTGAATGAAATATGTGCAGTATGTCAGTTGTTCTTTGTGATCATCATTAACCAAAAAGAATGAGTAGAGATTGGATGTGCTAATAGTGAAATTCTTCAAATAATTTTCCTTGGAGTATTAGAAAAAAGATGGTTGCATTCTATTTCTCTCTGTTATTTGTTGGAATGCCAAGAGATGTCTGATTTATGGATGAAATGAAATTTGGTTTTTTTTTTTTTGCTTGAAACATAACAATTTTTAGTTCGCCTTGCTGCTATCTATATCTTGATATACTTTGCAGAGATGAGCTGATGTCAACAGATTTGCTTTCTAATCAGGCAAAGAGGAGAAGAATATCGAATTCGAGATCAAAACACATGGTTCTAAGATTGAAAGTGGCCCCATCAGCTTAGTTGTTAATGCTTGTGCAAGCAGAGACCTTCAGGAAAATGTGGTGGGGATATGTTTCGTTGCTCAAGATATCACTGACCAGAAGACAGTCATGGACAAGTTCACCCGTATAGAGGGTGATTACAAAGCAATTGTACAAAACCCAAACCCTTTGATCCCCCCAATATTTGGGACTGATGAATTTGGCTGGTGTTCTGAGTGGAACCCAGCTATGACCAAGTTGACTGGTTGGAAACGTGAAGAAGTAATAAATAAAATGCTTTTGGGAGAGGTTTTTGGGATCAATATGGCTTGTTGTCGTCTTAAGAATCGAGATGCGTTTATAAGTCTTGGTATTATACTTAATAATGCCATGACTGGCCAGGAGCCTGAGAAGATCTCTTTTGGATTCTTTGCTAGAAATAGCAAGTATGTAGAATGCCTGTTATGTGTGAGCAAGAAATTGGACAGGGAGGGTGCAGTCACTGGGGTTTTCTGCTTTTTACAGCTTGCAAGCCAAGAACTGCAACAAGCTCTTCATGTCCAGCGATTATCGGAGAAAAATGCTGTGAAAAGATTAAAGGCATTAGCTTATATAAAAAGACAGGTTCAAAATCCTCTCGCTGGGATTGCATTCTCTAGAAAAATGTTGGAAGGCACGGAATTGGGAGCAGAACAACAACAGCTTTTGCATACTAGTGCCCATTGCCAGCGGCAACTTAATAAGATTCTTGAAGATTCCGATCTTGACAATATCATTGAAGGGTATGATAAAGTTCAGTTCATTGAGATTTATCTTTCTATTATTTGAAATTATGCAATTCCAATTTGGATTGTGTTGAACATAAATACTGTTATGGTTTAATTCAAGATTCTCAATGACAAATGCATGAAGGTTCAATGCGAATTTTGCTGCTTAGATAATTTGCATTTTGCCCTTCTGCTTTATCTTAGGCTTCAAGTTTTTTATAATGATTCTATTATCTATTTAAATCTTTTATAAATGAATCATGTTTGAGCTGTATGAGCATGCAAAACTGTACAACAGCTCCAAACACTATGCTGAAATGGAAGCTTTGTAGCTTTCTGTGCATCGTGCAAAGTGATTGGTACCTTGCATTTTGTGAACTATGGTTTGCATGTGTCTGATTTATGTGCTTAGTTCATGGAAATTTTCTCATCCACTTGAGCTTTTGCCTGTACAAAAAGAGGTTGTGGATGAATTTTAGTGTTACCTAAAAGAAAAATGAAAATGTTTTTCCAATCTGCATATGTGGCACCAAGGAGGTTGAGTACTTGCTTACTATTCTTCCTATGAAGATTGTTTCTGAGGATTTATGTGGAACGTTGAAATTTCATAAATGCTGGTATATATGAGGTTTTACATGGAAGGAGTCCTTGTGATTCATGATGCTGTGACCAGCACTACTACATTTGTAAATAACTTGCACAGGTATACATGGTTTATACACAGCAACCTGACTATGTAGAAGATGTTGAACATAAGAAGTTGAGGTTGCGGATCTGGGCTGGTGGATATTTGAATTCACTTCATCACACTTTATGTTTCTGTCTTGCGTGTTGTTCATTTATGATCTACTATTAGCTTTAACATCTTTTTTATTAACAGTTATTTAAATTTGGAAATGGTGGAATTTACGCTGCATGATGTCTTAGTTGCCTCGATCAGTCAAGTGATGATGAAGAGTAAGAGCAAAGGTGTTCAGATAATCAATGATGCAACAGAGGAGATCATGACTGAAGCATTATATGGTGATAGCATTAGACTCCAGCAGGTATTAGCAGACTTCTTGTTGGCATCAGTTAATTATACACCAAATGGGGGCCTGCTTTCCGTTGCAGCTAAGTTGACCAAGGATGAGTTGGGACATTCAGTCCATCTTGTGCATCTGGAGCTCAGGTACTACCTTAGAGAGTGTGAAGCTGTCATCTCTCTGCCATAAATTGGCATAAAATGATAGGAACAGTAAGAACAAACAGAAATAATACATTTTTCTCCCCGAACGAGGTTTATATTCAGTCAAACTATCCACTGAAAATAAAACTCATGGTCCTCAAGTAACTCTTTCTGGGAACATGATTTTGTAGAATAAGGATCGTTTAAATGTCAGAATCTTGCACTCAGAATATGAAATTGAGACATATACTTCTAAATGATCCAAGATTTTACAAACTAAAAATGGAAAATTAGTTTTGTTGGTATAAGGATATAATGACTCGGCAAAATCCTGCATATTTGATGTATAATCAGGTTTTTGATAGTTTGAATAACACAAAGTTTCATACATTTGTGGTCAGCATAACACATGCAGGTGGGGGGGTACCTGAAGCCTTACTAAGTGAAATGTTCGGAAGTGATGGGGATGCTTCAGAGGAGGGCACCAGCCTGCTTATCAGCAGAAAACTGGTGAGTCTTATGAATGGAGATGTGCAGTATCTGAGGGAAGCAGGAAAGGCAACTTTCATCATATCAGTTGAGCTAGCTGCTGCACGCAACAAGCCACATGCCTGACAAATTACACGGGAACTCTGTTTGTAATAGTTGTACAGGTTAAAATAAAATATCAATTCTGTGCTGAATGCTGCCATTTGCCATAGTAATGCTTACTGCTAGCTGTTAACTCTTCTAGGTTGGCACATATGTTTTGCATATGAAAGATAGGCACATTTGCATCTTTCTCAATTCTAGCCAGTGTCATCACAGTTAAGATTTTGCTTTTAATTTAGAACACAAATATAAGCTAATTAAAGGTCATTTTCACCAAGAAAATAAAAGATTGAAGGCTATGCACCAACTACGGCTGCAGTTGTTATGATACTCTCAGTATTACTTTGGGATAACCAGAAAGAACTTAAAAAACTATTCTTGCCTAAAGGTGCTTCTTCATGTAAGTATTCCTTTCTATTTTATTCAAGAGCCGCAGGGGTTAATTTCTTCCCCTGGTTAACACGTCGTTATAACTTTGTAAAAAGTGTGGGCGCCTTTTATGATCTCCCTTATTTTTAAAAATATTTTAACAACTTTGTAATATTAGAATAATAATAAGTAATTTGTGGGAATTATTTTAACCCGAAGAGTTATATAACAGACTCTTAATAGTATCCATGATTTTAATAATGAATTATATTAAATAATTTCTTTTACTATTTTAATTCTACGCATTATTTCTTAAGTATTTGTTTATCAACAAACTCTGAATTTTTTACAATAAAATTTTTATCTGAATTTTAAAATTGTTCTCTTAATTTTAATATTAAGAATTAATGAAAATCATTAGATACTTCAATTGTATCACAACGAGGGCTTAAGGTAACTTCTTTAATAATAAAAATATGCTTTTAAAGTTTATATATTTATATATTATCAATATATTAGGGCCTTTTTTATATATTTATATATTATCAATCTATTAGATCCTAAGATGTAGCACAAATTTAAATGGTGTACCTGATCGGTTGATTCATTAACAATTTTGTTTCAAATTACCAAGACCAAACCGAAAACTTTCTCAACAAACCTGACGAAGGCTCAAATGATCATATACGTTAAATGTCTAAAGGTACTTACCATTGATATCTACGTCAAACCACAAATTTATCACAACATGCATAACTTGAATCATCAATTATATATTTGTAACATAATTAATTGATCTTATTATGCATTTTGTCCAATTAATTAATTTATGAGATAAGTTTACGATATAATATACTATATAAATAAAATTATGATAAAATCATAATTATGATGTTGATGATATATTTAGGTATTATCTTTAAATTATTTGTAATTATTACCATATTAAGATTGCGCATTAGTAGACAAAAACATATCATGGTTTCTTCCTTAAGAAAATAATAAATTAATCTGTTAGGCCCCGTTTGCTTGACGTGAAAGTAAAGTGAATTTAGAATATGATTCCTTGGAAAATAAATCTATAGAAAGTAAAGATATTAACATGTTTGGATACTTATAAGAATTCTAATAGGAAAGTTGGTTGGATTCTTATTATAGTGTTTAATATGTAACAGTATTTTATGGAATGTAACTTAATTTTGACTTATGATCCC
>JANZLF010000007.1:18074414-18086224 GCA_026546835.1 Erythroxylum foetidum | reverse complement strand
CATATAGTTGAATCTTTTTCATAAAGCATTTTCATCCAAAGACATATACTACAAGTTTAAACCATGTTAAGAATGATCAAAACAACATTGATAATTCATTTGAAAGCATTCAATAGCATTTAATAGCATTTATTATAGAACTTTAACAAGGTCATTAACTCAATTATTAAGAAATTACCAACCTTAATCCTTTAGCCTTGAATTTGGTCAATTGGCCTTTCTTCTTCCTCTAATTGCCTTAATTCACCTTCATTAACCAATAATAATCCAATTAACATGAGATATCCCAAAATTAGACAATTCTAGGAGAGAAAAACATGGAATTAAACCTATCTAACTTTACCCAAACCTTACCTAAGCCATTTGCATCAAAACCCACTTATAAATCCAAAGAATTTCACATTTTTCTTACCTTAAAGAGAGACCCACGAAAATTTCTCTCTCTCTAGGCTTTGATGAACTCTTAATCCTTTCTTTCTCTTCTCCTTCTTAAACACTCTACCACTCTTCAATAATCAAGAAAATCACAAGACCCAATCTCTTCTTCTTCTTCTTCTTCTTCTTCTTCTTCTTCTTCTTCTTCTTCTTCTTCTACCTATCCGAAAATCTCCCACTCTCCTTTCTCTATGTAATTTTCGTGATTCTCCTATAAAAGCCCTAACATATGTCTTTTTAACTTAAAACCTAAGCTCAAACTCTCCAAAACTACGTAGTTTTACCCTTTCCTTCTTAAAACTAACAAGTCATAAGCTTTCTCTTCATTTCATACGAAAACTACATATATTCTTTCCTTAATTAATTTTTTTTAAATTTCATGACCCTTCACTTATTCATAAGACTACTTCACTCTTTGCTTCATTTAATGACAATTAAAAGGGCTAAAGCCCATCTTTAGAAACCTTAAGCCTTAAACATATGCAAATTCCCTACACCATCTTATTCTTTCTAATTTCTAAGAACTTTAGCAAAATTCTAATTTAAACTAATCCCACATTTAAAAGGAGATTTCAAATTAAACCTCAAAAATAAATTAAACATGTTTAATGCGATTCGGGGCCCAACACGAAGTCCCGGTAACATCTGGATATTGGCACCTAAATGCTCTTCTATAACATGCAACATACACTTACACGTATCACAACTTTGCAAAATTATATAAGTACTCATTTATGCGCATTTGTATATATGGATTATATACAATGCATGCTCGATGACAATCTCGAGTATATTTCCTTTATTCTCATCACGTGATCATTCATATTTCAAAATTGATACGTGTCTAATTTGAACTTAGATTTACACCTCAATAATGCAAATTCATTCTAAGAACATCACCCAATCATTCATTTTAGTTTTTTCTCAAAACATATTTTCATGTCAATTTTTCATGGTCATTATGACAAAGAAATTGAGGTATTTAGGCAACACATTCTTTTGAACAAATGTTCCTATATGTATTAAGTTTCTAATGGCACTAAGTTTGTACAATTCAGTTCAGTATTCTACAAGTTAAACTCAAATTACTTCAGACTATTCTCAAGTTGCAACAGTACTCAGTACTAAACTTAGAGCCAAATTTGAAACTCTTAGAGATAGAATTAAAATTCCATTTCTTCATGCAATTTGTAACCATATGTCTCTAGTTTAATCCAAATCAAAAGTAATTCCATTTACAGATCTACAAGTCAAGATATGGAAAAAATACTGATGCCTATTTAGTGAAATCACTCCATTTATCAAATTCCAGCACACTTCATCATTTTTATCCTAAATTCATCAACCAATCATTATCAATCCTTTCCTAATGAATTCAAATGGCCATGAAAATTTTTTTAGAAGAAAGACAATGTGTAAGGAGTTCGTGTTCCAAATTTCAAGTCAATCGTGGAGGTCTGGAAAAGAAATTATGGTCAAAATAGTGAAGGGTGTCAAAAATTGTCCAAAGGCATTGCACCTTCACTATCACAATCGTGCTTATGCTCAATCATGCACTTCCTACAGATTCCCCTCTATCACGATAATGTTTGTGCACGATCGTGCACTGCCTGATGCTTCCTCTCTGTCATGATCATGCAACTCCTAGATAATCTCCACTAAGGGTTCCTCTTTGTCACGATCGTGCTTCTGTATGATTGTGTAGCTCCTCTAAGGCTCCCTCTCTGTCATGAACGTGCTTATGCATAATCGTGACAGTCGTTCTTCTCCAGATTTTTATGAAACTGTATATTTTTCATCTCTTTTACTAAATCCATCATTTCTAGCTTATGTCCTCTTTATTTCTTCTTCATTCCTCCTTCCATTTCAGATCAACTCAATCACAAACAAATCAAAATCTATGATTAATCACAAACCTAAAATTTTGAACATACCAAACACACATTCCTCATATTTTCTACCTTTCTTCATCTTTATCAACACCTTCATTTCATCTCTAACTTATCATTTTAATTCTTCCCATACCACGACATCTCATTACTCCTTTTTTCTTAACTCTAGATTCATTTTAGTTCATCTTTAAAACATCCAAATAGATTTACATAATAACAGTGGACACAAAGCATACGCATGTCATCTTTGCATGAATTTTCTGCACTCTTTTTATACACATTTTCAATGATCATTCTATCTCAAAAATCATTTCAACATCTTATGAAATATTGATCATCAAATATGCAGAAATAAGACATTTGTATGCACTATTCATCACCCATGATGCGCAAGAATAATGACTACTAGTCTCATTATCATTTAATCACTATATTTGTTTCATATTCATATAACCCATGAGAATTAACATGTTACTTGCTTGATAAAACTCCAAACTCTTCAAATTCATATGAACCCTAGCTTTCCAATATCACACAATCATCAACAATCAAAGGATGTAGCTTTAGGTCTTTTAGTGACAGTGAAGAAGATAACAAAATAATAGTAGCAAGAAGGGTGAGAACAAAGCTTGCATTGAGAGGGTGAGAAACTGAGTATCGTAGGTGAAGAAGTTGAAGAACGAAATGAAGAAAAATAAACAAGAGGTGAGAATAAATGACTACAGTGAAAGATAATAAAGTGAAAATGGTCTTTCATTTAGGAGAGTTTCGTAAGATTAGATGCATGGCTTAGCAAGTGACACTTGTCACTTGCCACATGTCCACTTCCTATGGTATCACTTGGTTCTCTTATTTAACTAATACATTTGTCTCCAAATTCTACTCCAATTTTCTCTCAATTTTTAATTTCATATTCTGAACAAATCCTAATACCATTAATCAATTATTTCAACTATCGTTTGACACTTATTTCTACTACTATAAATCAATTGTCTTTGTCATTTGACATTCTTCTTAGTCTAAAATTACTCATAATTTCAAAATTTTCCTAACTTTCACCAAATATTCCAAATAAATAATTATACTCTCTAAAATAATTTTCAATACATATAATCCACACTTCTAAAAAAAATAACATTTATAAATCAATTATACCCAAAAAATGTCAATGAACACATGTGCAATTATTTTAATATGTGCAATGAGTAATAATCACATGTGTGTGTATGTTATATTATACATAAGCATGAAACGCACTTTCTAACTTCTCAAAAACTCTCATGTACACTAATAATTGTGAGAACTGCAAGTACCTACAATCGCACAACAATTTAAATTAAAAGATCAAAAATCAAACCATTAATAGCGACTAGCTAACTGTAGAATGCTAAAGCATGATACTAAACTATTAAAAATAACTAGTTAGTCACAAGTATCTCTAGTAGAGAAGAAAAATATTTGAGATACTAATTAGTCAGATAAAGAAAATAATCAAACTGATAAGATATGTTATGGATGTCATACATCAACTTTGTATTTATTATTGTATTTAGCGTCATTTTCCAAAAATGCCTCTATAGTAAGACTCACTTTAATTAAGCCTTTATAGATGAAAGGTGAAAAGCTCCCCCTTGTACTTCTTGTTCAGGCAAGAAATACTCCAAATTGCAATATTAAGAGCCAATACATGCAATGCTTGTAACAAAATTAAAAAATACTAATAAAATAATAAAAATTAATAATTATAAAATTAATGATAATAATAATAATAATAATAAAATAGATAAATAAATTGTTGAATCCATTTTTAAAAATTTACTTTAAAGAAGTTTAATTAATCAAACAAATCAATATAACCAAATGAGTAAGTGACCATTGTAAACCTAAGACCTTAACTTTTGGCACATGCATCAATTTGTAAACAAACAATGAAACCAATGAATGCAAATGTCAATGAGAACATACTATTAAGCCTAAAACATCAACTAGACAACATTAGTTATAGAAAATAGACACCAAACAAAGAGTAAAGCTTGGTTTTACTCAAAAGAAACTGATTACACAAGCTGGATCTAAGCAAGGAACATATTCAGCATTGAACACTCCAGATTTGCTTAAAATAGAGATTGTTATCTGCTCAATCTAAGCTATAACGAGAAAGACGCAATGGCATTGTAGGCAACACGACATTAGATAGAGGAACACAATGACAGAGAAAATCAAGATGCAAGCAAGTGAAGCCGGAGATTGGGGTTTTTAAGGCTTTCACGACGAGTCATGGTGTCACCGCCTTTTACCTTACTGCCACTTTCTCTGTCAATGTTTACAGTGATTTCTAAGATCTATCAATAAAAACTAAAATCTGAACTAAGAAGAAGTAGAATATGTTAACCCAAAATGAAGAAGCAGTAGTGACAAATATAGAGAGGAGGTTAACAAACAAGCAATAAAAACAAATTAGTGTTAGGATTTATTAGTTAGTGCGGGGAGAAGTCCTTCTAAGTGATGAAGGCAATGCCCATAGATCAAGCTAATTGCTAAGAAAAGGGTTTCAAGTCACAGATGATTGACCAAGGAAGTGCATAAGATGTGTTACATAAAAAAATACAGGATAGAGCTTGATTAGAATTAATTTTGAAAAAGGAAAAAAAAACCTCACTTTCTATGTTTTATGTGTTAGAAAGTTCACTGCATAAGATTTATTATATGATTTTGGGAAAGATAGTTTGCGAGATTATAAAAGAAGAGGAAGACCTTAAAATCTACAAGAATTGTTTAATTACACACATTCTTCATTAAGAAATATTACTGAGAGATGTTTTAGTATTCCAAAAGCAAGATTTCTTATTTTTTTAGTCATGATATGAAGAAATAAAAATATATCAATATTGCTTGTAGTATTATATTATAATGACGAAGCAACAAATTATTTAACAGTTGTCTTAAGAATGAAGAGCAAATTATAAAAAGTGTAGATAAAAATGTAAGTTCTCAAGTAAAGTATAATATCAATCCAGTACAATTTTAAAGTATATCTTGAAAGTAAGATAAAATTACTACACAAATATGAAATGATTATATCAATTTTAATTGAATTATATTTCTTTTTATAAGTGATACTATTATTATGTTTTGAAGCTGAACTTCTTTATCAATTATAAATATGTCTTAACATAATTTTTTATATTTTATAAAATTTTATTATATAAAAATAATGTGTAAATTTATCTAATAATATAAATTTTCATCCTGTTTATTTCTAATCATAACGAGAATTAATTAATTTAAGAATACAAATTGATATTAAAAATAAAATAATCTAAGAAAATTTCCAGTTTCAAATTTTTAATTACAAATTTCAATAGGTTTATATTTTAAATAAAAATATAAACTAAAAATAAAAAAAAGAAACTGAATCAAACATGCTATTGCTTTTTCAGTCTTTTTTCACACAATAGAAGCGGCGTCGTTCGGGGTGATTTATCTAAATTCAAATCAGGGGAAAAGCACACGCATTTCTCTCAGTGGTTCAGCGATTTAAGAGCGCCAGCACAGATACTTTCGGCGGCAGCCTTCGCAGTCGTCACTAGCCCACCGTCTTTCAACCTCAACGATTGGCGATTGACGTCACCGCCCACCGTATCTGTTGGTAAAAAGTAAACCTTGTTTTTGTTGCCTATTGCTTACTAATTCATATAACACCGGTCTGACCAGTGACCGTAATTTTAGTACATTCCGTAAACTGTTAGCTTGACGGGTTTGATATCCTGAAACCAATGCCTTTTTCTGTGTACTTTTTTTTCTTTTCGCTGTTCACTGTACAAATCCTTGACTTTAACAAGTCCAAGTCTCTTCGTTAAGGTTACGCTATATATTGTTTTGTTTGTTTTAATTTAGTAATGATGCTCTTTGCTCTTCGTTTTTTTCTGGAATAATTATTTACAGACGAAGCTATGGAGGAGATTCGGGAGTTTAGCTTTGGGGCAGATAGCCCACCGCTGTCGGTGATTGCAGCAGCCAAGATCGCATCTTTGACTCTTCCTTCTGTTTGTTCTTCTTCTTCTTCTTCTACCATTCCCACCTTCCTCTTCTCTAATGGGTAACGTTCTGTTGCCTTTTCTTCTCTTGTTCTTTTTTTTATTTTAAGATTTTCAGCTGCTTCTGTTGTAGATATTTTACCTTTTGTGTTTGTTAAAATCATTGCATAGCCTGAAATTGCATGGAACCTATGCACTGCTGCGTTATATTGGTAGGGTTGCCAATATTCCCAACTTCTATGGCCAGGACGCTTTCGAAGCTTGCCAGGTTCATACCCTTTCCTTCTTTTTTATATGTAATGTTAATATCTTCCAAACAATTCATTATCTCCTTTCTATTTCTTCGCAGATTGATGAATGGCTGGATTACTCCCCTGTTCTTTCATCAGGGGCTGAATTTGAGTCTGCCTGTACCTATATTGATTCTTATCTCCAAAAACGGACTTTTCTGGTTGGGTACAATCTGTCCATTGCAGACATGGCTGTCTGGTCGGGTCTGGCAGGTGCAAGTTTTAATTTTACCCATGAAACTTGTGTCCTTGTTGTTTTCAAGTGTAGTCTCCTGAGACATTCACTAGTTTTATTATTACTCAAAATTGACATTCATTTCTCTTGGAATGGTTCCACTTATTTCTTATGAAATTTAATGCCTTTATCTAAGGTTTTATTTATTATTTTTTTTGGAAAGTGGTTTTCTTGTTTCTCGCTTTTGCTGCATTTATTCTTGGACTGTCCACTTCAAAATTGGTTTCATCTATTGGAGGATTTGGTCATAAATTGAAATGCTGGTGCTTGAAGGGCATTATTCCTTAGTATTTTCAATATGAACTGTCCCAAATAGTATCACAAACGTTTTACATGCATCGTTTTCCATATTTTAGGCACTGGGCAAAGATGGGAAAGTTTGAGGAAGTCAAAAAAGTTCCCAAATCTAGTACGCTGGTTCAACTCAATTTCTACCCAATATTCCGATTCCCTGAATGAAGTTACATCAATGTATGTTGGCAAAAGAGGTTTGGGAAAACCAGTGGCATCGAAATCCAAAGAGCTGTTGGCCGTTAATGGGGATGTCTCTGACAAGGGGAAAGCAAACAGTGTCTCCTCCTCTGAAGTAGAACTTCCAGATGCTGAAACTGGAAAGGTTTGCCTGCGATTTGCTCCAGAACCCAGTGGTTATCTTCATATTGGCCACTCAAAAGCAGCACTATTGAACAAATATTTTGCTGAACGATACCAAGGTCGGCTGATTTTACGCTTTGATGATACCAATCCTTCGAAAGAAAGCAGTGATTTTGTGGACAATCTTATAAAAGATGTTGATACTTTGGGTGTAAAGTATGAAACAGTTACTCATACATCAGATTACTTTCCCCAGTTGATGGAGAAGGCAGAAATAATGATTCGCCAGGGTAAAGCTTATGTTGATGATACACCGCGTGAGCAGATGCAGAAAGAAAGAATGGATGGTATTGAATCAAAATGTAGGAATAACAGTGTGGATGATAATCTGCTATTGTGGAAGGAAATGATTTCAGGTTCTGAAAGGGGTTTGCAGTGTTGTCTTCGTGGGAAGTTAGATATGCAAGATCCAAACAAGTCTCTTCGGGATCCTGTGTATTACAGGTGCAATCCTGTTCCTCACCATCGAATTGGTTCAAAATACAAGATATACCCGACATATGATTTTGCTTGTCCTTTTGTGGATGCAATAGAAGGTATCACTCATGCTCTTCGATCTAGTGAGTATCATGATCGAAATGCCCAATATCACAGGATCCAAGAGGATATGGGAGTGCAGAAAGTTCACATTTATGAATTCAGCAGGCTGAATATGGTCTATACACTCCTCAGTAAGCGCAATCTTAAATGGTTTGTTGAAAATGGTAAAGTAGATGGATGGGATGATCCTCGGTTTCCAACTGTCCAGGGAATTGTGCGTAGAGGATTACAAATTGAGGCATTAGTGAAATTCATTCTTGAACAGGTAACCATAACAGCCACAAGCTAAATCTTTCTAATGCTTCTGGGTAGATCTTCTCATTTGTCTTATTTTTCGCCTTTATTGGTTTTGTTAAGTACCTAACTTGTCATTCTTGTTTCTGATTTGGCTCCTCTGGATACTGGTTGAGTTTTTTTTCCCCCCTGATTTTGTATTTTTACATTCTATGTTGTTGATCCTCATCCCGTCTTACCCACAACAATTTTCCTTTTCTCTCTTCGGTGAATTATTTTGCCAATAGAAATTCTTACAACTTTACATAACTTGAGCAGTGAAGCTTTCTTTACAATAGGTTTCTTTAATACAATACCAAGTAATTTTAATAAGACAGAATATTGCAATCTAAACACAAAGGGAGATTGACGATTGCAGCATACACACTTTATGAGGAAGCCTCCCTTGATCAATCACATTTTAGGAGGAAGCTAACTTCAATGATATTATTTACCTTGAAGAGGGTTAATGAATGGTTAAAAACGATTTCACGTATCTACTGCTTATTGATACTATAATAATGGCACTAGCAACTTTTTGATGAGATTCACCTCAACCAGCTATATTGATTTAATTCAGTTGTAGTCTGCTTGTATTCTTTTGGTTGTCATTGAGCTTCTTTGACTGCTTCAGTTTGGTGTTGTTGAAGCCTAGAAAAAGCTATCTATAATGCTTCGTTTGTGACCATAAAGGAAAATATAATTGCATCTGTATAACCTTTTTGGTCAAATTTAGGACCTTTTATTGTGTTAGGAAGGCAAGATAACTGACATATTACTTTACTCTTCAACATATGGATATGATCTGTGAGCTTTAAACTTTCTTAGTTTGTTTGATAGGTCTTTATTTGCTTTAACTTTGACATCCATATTGCTTTAGGGAGCATCAAAAAATCTTAATCTCATGGAGTGGGACAAACTTTGGACAATCAACAAGAAAATAATTGATCCTGTCTGTCCTCGACATACTGCTGTCATTGAAGAGCGACGTATCTTGTTGACCTTGACTAATGTTCCTGACAAACCATTTGTTCGTATCATACCAAGGCATAAGAAATATGAGGGTGCTGGTGAGAAGTCAACAACATACACTAAGAGTATATGGATTGATCATACTGATGCAGAGTTGATCTCAATAAATGAGGAAGTAACCTTAATGGATTGGGGAAATGCAATAGTGAAAGAAATTGGGAAGGACCAAGATGGAAATATCACCCATTTGACTGGGGTCTTACATCTAGAAGGATCTGTCAAGACCACAAAGTTGAAGCTCACCTGGCTGCCTGATACCGCTGAGCTAGTGAACCTTGTGTTGGTGGACTTTGACTATCTAATCACAAAGAAAAAGGTAATCCTAAATCTTTGGCCTTGGAGAAATTTGCTCCACTTTGCATGTAATTGCGATTCTGTGTTTGTGGAGAAATGTAACCAGTTTTTTTGTCTCTCTTTAGTATGTTTTCGCTTTGCTGTACTCTGTATCAAACATGTGTTTTTCCCTTATTGGTTTTCTGAAATATTAAGTGGTTCACTTCATGAATGCCATCTTATTATGAGATGAAATTACTTTTATTTATCGAAAGGGCTGTGGAATAAGCTGACTGGAAATAAATTGAAATTACTTTAGTGACTACAATTCTAAATTTGGTGGAGGAGCAGTTCCAAAGTTTTCACTCATGCATTTGTATTCCTATGCATTTGTATTCCTATGGACTTTTGTGTTCCTCGCTTCAATGTTAAATGT
This sequence comes from Erythroxylum foetidum, assembly GCA_026546835.1. Taxonomy (NCBI): domain Eukaryota; kingdom Viridiplantae; phylum Streptophyta; class Magnoliopsida; order Malpighiales; family Erythroxylaceae; genus Erythroxylum; species Erythroxylum foetidum. The sequence continues at coordinate 18,076,127 of JANZLF010000007.1, read as the reverse complement.
CTTACCTTGTTCATTTTGACATATGTTAGAATTGATTTTGGTTGGAATTTTTTTATTTTATACTTATTGTAATTGTCTACCAAGCTGTTTCGAACAAAATTCATGTACCTGATTATAATGGTTTTCCTGATAGGATAAGACGCTCTATAAGTTGTAAATTTCTTTCCCTTTGGAAAACTGCAACTTCTTTGGAATGAACATCACGTACTGAAAATGGGATACTAGCCTTAATTCGTTTTCTTATTATTATATCTTTTCAATGGCAACTTCCATTTGTTTTTCTTTGTATCATAGGAAATATGTACTTGTTCATGAAATGAAGTTCATATTTTGTAATGCAGTTGGAAGAAGGGGAGAGCTTTCTTGATGTACTTAACCCACATACTAGGAAGGAGACAGCGGCTTTGGGCGATGCAAATATGAGAAATTTGAAGCGAGGAGAGATATTGCAGCTTGAGAGGAAGGGTTACTTCAGATGCGATGTACCCTTTGTTAGGTCCTCAAAGCCTGTGGTTCTTTTTATGATTCCTGACGGCCGCCAAGCTACCTCCTTTTAAGTGATTTGTAGAAGGCCGTGGACAAATTATCTTTGATTATTATGGAAGCTACGCTGTTTTTTTTTAAATCTAATTTTCCTTGATTTTGTTATGAAACAACAATGAAATCTCTTACCTGATGGGACGACATGAGCATATTGCCCGACAATGAAAGACCTATTGTCAACGATAAATTTATTATGAGACCAGTAGTAAGTAGTGCCCCCACCAAAGTCAATCCATCAACAGAGACACCGTTCTTAGCGTTGCATATGACGATTGCTTTGTATGGTCGCAATTCTTATTTGAAGTCTTTCTTGTTAAATTGTTTTGTTTTACATTTTCAGTGTGTTAGGCTACCTTGTGAATACAATTAAAATTTTTAATTACTTGAGATTACATTGCCACATACTTGTCTTCTTTGTATTTACAAGCCAAAATTACATGATAGCAGCATGATTTGAATTGCCTGTAAAGGAAAAAAAAAAAGTTTACTTTTGGTAATTAATAATGAAAGAAAATTTTCTTATTGGTGACATTTAAGGTACAAAAGAAGTAGGGATGAAAGAGAGTGCGACCTTCTGAGAGTCCTACTTCGATGATCTCCTGTGCCTCAGCCTCCCTCTCCATGGCTTTGTCTTCCCCTTCTCCGACCCTAACTCAATCTCCTCTAAAGCCTTTATCATCTCCTTTCGCCCATGCGCTAACAAATCCCTCTTCTCCAAACCCTAATCGTGACCAGAACCTCAACCCTAACCATCAACCTTCATCGATCTCGTCTTCACCTAAAGCTAATCAGGACTCCCACCACCTCTGAACCCTTTCCCCTCACCCGCCCTCTCAACCAGACCCGAGACCAGCCCTTATTTCAACCTTACCCCCGATGGAGAAACCTCCAGGAAGTCTCAGAACCTAGAAAGCAGTTGTGTTGGGACCCGATCCGGAAATCATATCCCAACCGAAAAGCAAGAACGGATACGAAGAACGAGGAGAATTCAAATTAGATAAATTGGATTCGATAACGACAAAGAAAGCGAAAGCGGAAGCAAAGCGAATGCGAATCGAATACAAAAACGAAACGGAAACGAATCGGAAATCAAAAGAAGCAAATCGGAATAGGCAATAGTAACAAATAATAAGGCAATTCAATTACAGAGCCAAGCGCAAACAAAAACTG
>JANZLF010000007.1:18052791-18069871 GCA_026546835.1 Erythroxylum foetidum | reverse complement strand
GTGGTCGGGATCAGTTCGCGTCTGTCTTAGTGTATTTCTATTTTTTTGACTTTTGTATTACTGATTTGGACAATTTGAAAGGTCAACAGACTGAAATAAATTGTAAATATGAAAAGGGCCACAAGGCCATTAAATTGTGTATGTAAATTGTTTTCCGCATAATATGTGATGTGTGTGTATGTGCATTTAAAAAAAATTATTTATACTGAGTTTTGACTGATTAAGTGATGTAGCACGCCACCCTCGCGGGGCACGAACTCGGATATCACCATCGATGTCGGGTTCAAGTCATGCGGGAGTGGGGTGTTACAGATTTCCTCCGTTTTGTCATCGTTTGTTTCGTTTGTAATTCGTCCCGCCTCCTTTGTTATTCGTTTTTGCGTTCTGTCTTTCTAGTTGGGATCCGGTTCCCAGATCGGGTCCCAACATCTTATTACCCATGTGAGAGATTACTGATAAATTAGGAAACACAGCTCATGCTCATACATACATAAGATGCACATGCACATGAATAGTGAATCTTTTCAGATAAAGATAATTGTACATGCATTCGTTGACAATTTCTAGGTATAATTGTTTATATATGTGAATATATTGGGAAATGTGGTTTTTATATATTGAAAATTTATTTAGGGAGTGTATAAATTGATTTAGAATTTTTGGAGAAATTTCTAGAAATTGTAGGGTATTTTTGGACTAGGAAAAATTGTCAAGTGGCAAAACAATTGTTAAATGGTAATAGAAACTTCTATCCAATGGCAAAGGAAATTTTGATAAATGACTTTAGGAATTGTGCTATTGAAAATTGGGAGACAATTAGAATAGAAATTGGACTTAGGTTATAAGAAATGGACGTGTGGCAAGTGACAGAAGTCACTTGTCAAACATGGCCTTAAGTCCACTACTTTTTTTAATTAAAATCCTCCCCCTTTTTGATTTTGTCATTCATGAAGGTTCTCACAAAAAGGGGCTATTAATGTTTATTTTGGATCTCTCCACCATATTCGTAGCTCCTCTTCTCTTCCTCTCTTCTTCTTAATTTTTGATCAGCTTTCTTGCTACTCTTTCATCTTGCTTTCTCTTCCACCCTCACTAAAAACCCAAACCTTTCAAGCTCAAGATGATGATGATCGTGAGATGTTGAAGAAGTTAGGGATTTTTGAGTTTCTTAAAGATTTTGAGGAATTGAGAGCTAAATCAAGTAAGAATCTTGTCAAATATCATGGGTTTTTGGTTAAGTCAAACATTTGTGATGTTAGTTAGAAGTTAATTTCATGAATTTGTGTTTTGGGTATATGGGTGTCATGAATGGAGAAGGGTATGTAAAATTTCTTGCTTATATATGCTTTATAAGTAATGATTTATAGGGATATTTTAGGGGTTGAATGATCATGATAAGGATTTTTGTGTATACTAGAATGTTGATGAAGAAATGAACATATATATGTATATATTGATGTTTTTGTTTCACATAAATGCTAAATAATGGGTTAGGAGTTGTTTTTGGAGGATTGATATTGTATATGAGGAGTAAGAAAACTATGAGTTGTGGTACACATGCTTTTAAAGATGAATTGGTTGTGAAAATGATGGTTTAATGAGAATTGAGAGTTGATGAATAGGCACATGAACATATCTTGTTTTTGGGTTAATGATCAAATTTAGGTCATGCTTTGTTAGTGAATGATATTGAGATGAAATGAAGGTGAAAATTGGGAGTGAATGAAGTGGAAAATGGTGATCTTGGTATGAGTTGTGTTAGGATGAGATTTGGAAACAAAATGGATAGTTGAGTTGGAAAAAAAATTAGTAGCAATATGTTTATTGAGCATGCTTCAGTGTTTCAACCATAACGTTTTCTATGGTTATCCAAATGAGTTGATTCATAATTTAGATTAAACTAGATACATATGGCTACATTTATTATGAAGTCATCGAGTTTAAATTTTGTTTTTAAGAGTCTCAAATTTTGATGTGAAAATGAGAACTGGGTGCAGCAAAAGTTATAGATGAATGTTTATGTTGTATTACGTTTTAAGTGTATGGGAATGTGTTATATCTTAGGTGTTTATGAACAAGTGAGGAATATGAAATGTGCATAGATGATGTTGAGTTAAAATTTGGTATCTTTGAAGAAGTTAGCTATTGAGATGATGAATTAAATGAGTTGAGAATTGGGAATGAATAGTAACAGTGTTAAATTTTCAAGCTGAAACTTTCATGAATGTTCTGTGTTTATCTAGGCATATTTTGACAAAATTGTCTCATAAAAGTTTTAGATATTTCTTTTAGCTTTCCATTGATATAAAGTATGAAATTTTTGGACTTTGGGGTTGAGAGATATGATATTTAGAAGTCTATGATATTACATGGGATGGGTATTCGGGATAACTGCATTGATTTGAAATTTGGATCCTTATAGAAGCAAACTTTGTTTTTCAAGTCTTCATGAAAGTTGTAGGTATAGAAGTCTTCTTCAAAGTAGTTTTTGAATCGCCTTAATCTGATATTTTTAGTAAAAGTTATGCCTATTTTACCAAGACAAGTCCGAGGAAGAAAAGAGAAAGAGGAAAATTGCGATCGCGACGAATCGCGATCACGACATTGCGGCAGATGAGCGAAAATCATGATCGCGACCCGCAGGTCCTCCTCCCAGCCTGAATATGTTTCACTATTTTGGTCATAAATTTTTCATCCAACCTCTAAAGGACTTGTTTTTGAAGCATTGGATTCCTAATACATTCCTCTATCTCTCCATAAAAATTTATAGCTTTTGGTTTTGATTTGAAATGTTTTTGAAGGGATCGGTGGGAAGAGTATGAGTTAGATATTTTTACTGAACATGCTTCAGTATTTTGGTGATATCTTAATCTGTAGGATTCCAAATAAGATGATTTTTAATTTGAAGTAAATAAAGATATAGACCTACAAATTGTCTCAAGAAGTCGAATTTCAATTATTTCTCTAAGATATGGAATTTCTGGATGGAAGTTGTACATAGTACACTGTTTTTGATTTTAGATAACCCGATAATGTTTGAGGCATATCTTCCAAATTACTAAACAAAATTGATTGATATTTGTGTCAATGGAAAGATAAGACATAGTGGAACATTTTTCTAGAAGATAGTATAACCAAATTACATTGGTTTCTCCTTCTAATTGAATGTGAACAGTAGACCCAAAAGTGTTACTTGGAAAAAAAATTCTAAAGTGAGTCAATGAGAAAAAATAGAGATTTTAATGGTTTAGTGAGGAATAAATCTAAGTATAAATTATAGTTAGATGAGTTTTGTTATGAGATTGATTTTGTGAAGAAATTGATGGAAAAATACTCGAGATTGTCATTGAGCATGCATTGTACATAGTCCATATACATATTTGTGCATAAATAAATGCTATAATTGTGCAAAGTTATTAATGTGTGTGTACAATGTGTGTATTGCATAATTGTGATGTGCAGGTTTAATGTTCGTATTTAGATGTTACTAGATCTTTGAAGCAATTGCTAATCTGGAGCGTACTGTGAGTAGACCGATATGATCTCACTTTATTGTTTGCTTTCTTTTAATTTCGTATTAATTGACTACTGATTGTGATTAACCAATGTTGGTTTCTGGACAGGAGGTCCGATGATTGTGATGTTTGATTTGGATATTGAATTGCTACTTGAATGTGAATTGGATGAACTAAGTGTACTTAATGTGATTGTTAAATGTTTTCTGAATGTGCATTTGCATATGAATGAAAGTGTGAATTCTCAACTCTACTGTTGAATGCCGGACTAAGATTTGATGATATGGGAAAGTAATGGAATGGGTTTATGCAAATGTGAGTGATGCATTCCATTGCATAAATGCATGAAATATAATGGTAGTTGTGACCAGAGTAGCCAACGATCAAAGCTTAAAGCTCAATGAGTGAAAATAAGCTTCGAGCTCAAAAGTGAATCAGAGCCTTAGGCTCAACGTTTAATGAGCCCTGTATCCCCCAAGCGAATAAGGGAAAACTATCAATGATGTTGGGTTTGTGTTTTGTATCAACCGGGGCTTGGATCCCCCAGGAGCACGCGACCACAACCTTAATCAGTATTGTCCTCTTTGGTACTCGAACTTTTTAGAATTATAATTAAGCCCCTTAACTTTATAAAATTACAAATTGGTCCTCCAAGAATTGAAAAATTACAATTAAGTCCTTTAACTTTTAATAGTTTTGCAAATAAGCCCTTATGTACATCAACTTTTCCAATTAAGCTTTCTAAGTGTCCAATAAGTATATAAATTATGTATACCCACCTATAAGGCATTAGAACACATTTAATTCGACTACCATGGTCATATCCATCCAATGGACTTAGTTTTACAGAGTTAGAAGCCTACATGTTAGAAATCTCCAAGATTTCGCATACCGATGAACTCTAAGTTCATGTAAGGGCATATAATATTTTATATCACTAGAATACGTACCAAAAGGATTAAAATACATCTTTGAACTCATATACAATTATGTATATATCAATATACAATAGTATCTCTAAATACAGAACAACACAATAGGGCTCAGAAAGTTCGGCATTGCAGATGTAATATCCAAGTTCGATTATTGTACTGTGTAATGTGTTGTACATGCATTTTATAGAGTATGCTCTATTTATGGTGTACTAAAGTAATTTAAACATTTAAATTAATTATTAAGGTCATAAAAAATATCTAAGATAGACTAGAGACAGTTATGGACTCGATCGAAAATTTCTCAGAAAATTTCTATGAACTCCGAAAAGCTACAGAATGAGTCCGAACAAGCTTTAAAAGCCCGAAATGTGTTTTAGAGATTTAGGTGATACTTTTGAATGAAGTTATGACAATTTTAATGACATTTAATGATTTCCAGATTCAATCCAAAAATTCTTTCAGGAAACCGAAATGTTACTGAATAATTTCAAAATATGATGAAAAGCTCCAGAATTAGAATTGAAGTCCACAAGAATAGCAACAGGTCAAAATAAAGGTTGTTTGAATATAATTTGGGTAATCCGAAATTATTGAACTAAAATGCCCTTTTTAGAAAATAATGGGTATTGATGATTTTAAACCCATTCAAAAAAATTTAAAAGCATCCAGTCAATAAATATTAACCCTAGTTAGAGCATTTCATGTTCAATTTGAAAATAAGACGGTTATGGAATGTTTTTGGGATTTAATTCGGTTAGTCAGTCAATTAAAAGCATTAAAGGGCAATTTGGTTTTTTGTACTAATTAAGGGCAATTTGGTCTTTTTACATGATATTAATGGATTGATGGGTCATTAGATATGACCAATGAGATGATGACATATGTTTGATGAGCCATTAGTGATGACAAATAGGAAGGTTACATGCGTAATCCATTAAATGAGTATAAAAAGCAAAACTTAAGACATTTTGCATCTCTCTTTCAACAAAAACGTTAGAGTGATGAGAGAGTAACTTGAGAGACAAAAAAGGAAAGAGAAGAGAAGAGAAGCCAAGGGTGAATATCGGACAAGGAGAGAGGAAGAAGAGTGTGGTCATTTTTGATGGAATTTGATGGTGATTTGGAGAAATCTTGAAGTATTCATCAAATACTTAAAAGATTAGAGGAAAATGTGGTAAGTTTCCTAACTTAAATTTCAATTTTTATGGGCTTTCTTGAGTGAGATGGATGTGTTTAATATCAATGTTGTCTTGGTATTACTTTGATGTTTCTTTGTATAGAATTAGTTGAATATGACAAGAGAAGAATGTGTAATGGGATTCTGTCTTAGGTTAACTTCAACTAGTCCCAATGTTTTAGCCATAACTCTACCTACAGACCTCCAAATTGAGTGATTCCAATTGGATATGAAACCTAAGACATATTAATAAAAATTTTAGAAGAAAATTAGACCTAATTTGGGATGAATGATATTGAAATTTGAGATTTAAAATGGTAACTGATACTACCCTGTGTTGAAATAGCTTGTGATATTTGATACATTTATTATGATTTATAAGTTTAAATGGCATTATTTTTTATGATATAGAAACTAGAGATATAAGGGAACAAATATTTAGAAGATCTCAAAATCTAATTTGAACGTTTACTATGTGAAAATTGAGGAAAAAGTGAGGGTATGGATTCTAGACATGGGTCATAACTGTGACACATCATGCATGATCATAATATGGTGAATTAAATAGAGTGAGATAGTGTTTTGAAAAAATTGATAAGTTGGAATGGGTAAAATATGGTTTTTAAGTGACTCTCGAAGTTATATTTGGAAACAGAGAACAATAGGTTAGCCTATAGAAGAAAGTGAAAATAGGATTAATGTATATATTATATGATTAAATACTAATCTAGAATTCAGTTAAACCAAATTTATTTTTTAAATGCCTTATTTCCTTATTTGGAAACAAATGCCTAAGCAAAATGTGTTTTGTGTAGGTAAAGGAAAGTCACTGAATGCGTGAGTGTGCTTAGCGATAAGTGTGCAAAATTATGAGTGTATTTTATTTTTTTATATGAATAAATTCTTTGCAAAAGAATTAATGACATGTGAGTGTTCTTTAAATTTATTTTATGCAAATGGTTCTCATTTGATCATGAAATGAATATTTATACTGAGTTTTATGCAAATGATATGTTACAAGTGAATATTGCTATCATAAGTGTATTATGCAAATGATATGTTACAAGTGAATATTGCTAGCATAAGTGTATGTTTTGGCAATATATGAGATTTAAATTGAAAGTTAAATTTTATATAATTGGGAATTACATTGAAATAATTTAATTATGAATCCTCCCATGATTTAGAAAATAAGATGAGTCGTAAATGTAAGAGTTGTTTTTGCCTATGGTACACTGCTAGGCTTTATAAACGTTATTATACCAGTATATTTATACGGGTTAACCTATTACGAGTAAGCGATATAGAATCAACTTCATAAATAGCGGTTAACTAGTTACGGGTAAGCGAAGTAGAACCAGCTCCGTAACTAGTGGTTAATTAGTCGCGGATAAGTGATTTAGAACTAGCTCCGTAACTTTAGGCCTAGTGTACCATATGGTAAAGAAACTAGTGGTGGCTATGCTGAGTAAGGAAAGTTATGAAAATAGTTTTTATGCCACTATTTAAGTTAAAAGTGATTTGAAAGATACCATATGGTACCAATTCTAGTGGGTATCTTATTTTTCAGTATTAAAGTTTTAAGAAAACTTATTGCTACCATTGTTTATTGATTAAGGACAATGAAAAATGGAAAATGAAAAATATTTTAATGATGAGTTTAATTTTGAAATAGTTTTTCAAAAAAATTGAAATTATATTTTACGAAATGTTATGTTATTGCCAGATTTGATGATGCACGAATAAATTGTTATGGAAAATATTTTACCATGAGCTTTATGATTGTATGGAATATTACATTTATATTGTTATGAAAAGTTCAATTTTCATGTGAACTGATTACGCTCATTGAGCTCGTTTAGCTTACCTTTATTTTTATGTTTTTAAAAAAACCACCCTAGGTATGCATACAAGTGCTATAGTAATTGAGACTCCGCCTCAAGATTAGTTATATTGTCAGATGCTACTGTGCTTGTGTCATTTTCTATGTACATTTGTGTAAAGAATAGATGTTTATAAAAGCTTTTAAATGAAATGTATGAATATGTTTTAGATTTTAAAAGTTTATTGTAGTGACTGTTGAGAATTATTTGTTTGGTTTGTTTGTGAGTGAACTTAAAGTCTAAAAAATTATAGTTGAGAAATTGGTGTGAGAAAATGATTAAAAAAAAGTTCCCACTATTTTCAAGGCATTTAATTATTAAAGTATAAAGTTTTTAAATAGTTGGACGACTTGGTTATGTGGAAACCCTTCGGTCGAGTCAGACATTGATTAGAGGGCTACCATGGTGTCAACGGAAGGGCTCCACTCGGGTTCCAGAAGGGGAACTCCGGGATAGGTCCTTTCATGAGATGTATTTGGGTCAAGTAGCATGAAAGTTATTAAAGCTAGTGAAACAAAAGTAAAACTCAATATAACATGAAGTGCAAAATCCAACATTCACTCATAACTGTGTACATCAATCATGATGAATACAAAAATGATGTTTCACCTCTCAAACTCGAGCTCTCTCACACAAACTACATGAAACATAACTAATCAAAAGGGATCACTCATAAAGATTGATAATAACAATAAATTGAAAATATAATGAGTCAACCTTCCAAGACAACATATACCTTATATTCAACATACTCAAGTAACCCATTCAATACAACTTTAGGAGGAAAGGCTAATCACAAGCAACTTTTCAATACATACACATTTCCTCCTTGATAAATTTGTTCAAACTTTTTTCTTTATCTCTTTTTTTCATTTTTCTTTTCTTTTCTTTTGCTTTTCTCTTTTTCTTTCTTTTTTCTTTTTTCTTTTTTGTTTTGTCTTTTATATAAAATTAAAAGGAACTACATCAATATGGGAATTTCAATTATAAGACATAAAATATCATCCCAATAGTATAACCAACCTACTCATTTGTACACCTCACACTTAAACTATTGTACATCTACAAACTCAACAACAAACAAATGTTCCACTAGTTTTAAGGCTTGGGAAGGACATTTGGTTACGTTTAAAGCATATAATGTGGTTAGTACACAAAGATAAGGAAAATAAAGCTCAAGGGGCCTTAACAAGGGAAAATCATATAATGGGTATTCTATTTCACCAATGTAGCTCGAAAAAAATATCTAATCATTTCCATGTTATTGCATATGATAAAAATATGGTCTTGATAGAAAATCAAAGTAAAGTTAGGATGTACATGTCATGAAGGTCACACATTATCAAAAGACAATGAGACTGATATGGATGTGTTAGTCTAATAAGGCTCAAAATATAACTGGCTTTGTCCACCACTAGTCACTACTCTTCTAAAGATAGTGCACATTGACCAACCACAAGGGCAAAAGTACATGCTAAAGTTGCCATGAAATTCTTTAGTCAACTCATTCTCTAATCATAAGTATATAGTCTTAAAAGTAGTAGAAAATGAGAAATTGTTTGTTTGTCTGTTTTATTCTCTCTCTCATTTTGATTGAAAACTTAAAACAAGCAAGAAACAAAACAATATAGAAACACACATGCATATCCTAACTAGTGCGAAAAAGTAAAGGAAAAGAAATTTACTTCTCCTGGGTTGCCTCCCAAGAAGTACCTTTGTTTAGAGTAATTTGCTAACTCCATACTTCCCTCACGAGATAAATTTATGATCCTTGGGTGTCACAGTTTGAGCTTCCTCCATATGAGGTTGTTTAGGATAGGGCCTCCATTGATAACCTCTCATATTCAGCATATACCCTATCTTCAGAATCTTTACTGCTTCATGCACATTAGAAATGTCTCAAATGTCTCTTCACCCTTTTCTTCCTCTTCTAATTTCTCCAATCTATTATATAAAGGTGAAGGGTTAGTATTAACAATAATCACACACTTAATACTCACATTCAAGCTAAAAGATATGTCTTTTTCTACTTTGAGCTCCTTCTCCACTTGTTCAACACAAACAATTCCTTGAGTAGTACACTCAATATTCTCAAGCTCCTCTTCACTCTGTAAGGTTTCTCCACCAACATCCACTGGGTAGTCCTCTTCCCTTTATGATGCTAATCGGTTAAGAGTTTCTGTCATCTAACCCATTTGGCTTGCGAAGTTTTGGAGTCTAGATGATGTATCTTAGTGGAATTACTTCATTTCATTCTGAAGCTGCTCCTATACACCCTGTTGAAATTGCGAAGTATTAGCATTCATAATATTAATCAATTCTTCCAAAGATTTACCTAAGTTTTGTTGGCTCTCTAAATTTTGGAAACTATACCAAGATTGTCTTTCATCCTGCTAAAATTGTAGAGTATTAGTAGTAAAAAAATTAAACAACTCTTTCAAAGATGGACCTGAGTTGTAATAAGAAGATTCTGGTCTATACAAGAATTATTGCGCCTCTTGCAAACTATCATGTAAGTTTGCTGGTTATCTCATCCATAACTAAATTTAGTATGATCATTTCACTATAAGCTATAGGATTGGCAATAAAAGTTATGGAAAAAAGTACTTTCGTCTATTAATTTAACACACAAACACTAAAAAAGTTGAAAAGATCAATAAATAACTAAAAAGAAAGAAATTCCAAACAAATATGTACAAAACACCAATTAAAATAAAGAAAAAAACTAAAGCGCCACACTCCCAAGCAACGGTGTCAAAATTGACGTAGGCATGTCATAATGTTACATAAAATAAACTAAACCTATTACTATAGAAGTGGTGAGTCTAGGTCGATCCCACAGAGAGTGTTCAGTTAGCTCTTGTTATAAAAATAGTCAGTGTTTAAGTTATGGGGGCTTTTGGTTTGAAATAAGAAAATAAAAATGAAACCAAGCTAATGAAAACAAATTAAAGAAAACATTGAAAAATGATGAAAGTGATGAATTCATTAGGGACTCGATTATTTGGTTCAATCTCAGCCTACACCCAATTAAACATATTTTATTGAATTGTTGTTCTTATACCTCTCCTAACAACTATTAATTATAGATTAACAACAAGCTCTGTTAACCCCCGTTTTCCCTTAGGTCATGTTTAATTAAGAGAAGTTTGTTAATTAAATTAGCCACCGAATAACCTTGAACAAACTCTCCAAATTTAATTGGACTGTTAAATTATGAATTAGGAAAATAGATTAATTAAGGCAACACCCACATAAGCTTGAATCATTTAACCTAGGTTATATTATCCCTAATGATTACCAACTATTAGTTGCTACAATTGAATCTCAAATATAAAAATTATGAATTATATTAAAATTCTAGCAATGGGTTATTACATAAAATTAATCAAATAGAGAATTCAATCATTCTCATATAACACCTAAATATTAAACATAGGATAACACAATCAATCCTTATGAGAAAGAACATCAAAGACTAAGAGATATGCTTAACTAGGTCGTCAGCGTCAATGGCACCTCCTAACTGACTTCAGAATGTCTAACCTTCTATGGGTCTCCAAGGTAGCTCCTCTGCTGCCCTTGGATCCTCCTAAAACCCTTCAAAAAATTCTCCAAAAAGAAACATAACATTTGTCATCGCAACATGTTCTTTTTATACAAAAATGTAAGGTTTCGAGATAGTTGGACATTTCTCATGGGTGTGATTTATTGTTCACGACCATAAGACGCCTTACATAGGCGTGACTTGAGTGTTACACCCATGCAACATGTGTCATGGGTGTAAGAGATATCTTACGCCTATGAAAAATTTATGCATGGCCATTAGCCAATTTACATCACATATTCTTCATGTTCTTGTCTTCTTCTTACTCTAATCCTTCTTCTTCTTATTCCATGAAAACACGTGAGTATGAATCTTCGAAAAATGGCTCAAATATAGTGCTTTCAACTCACTTTATCTCTTTCTCTTCCGAATTGTGCCTAAAATCAAATATGAACTAAAGTGGGTATCCTAAACATTTTCATAGCAATAATCAATAAGTGTTATGTAATAAATTCATAATCAATTAAGCACATATCTATGACGAACAAGTAGATTATGTTTAGAGCCTTTCTATTTTCATTTAAGCAGACTAGTTTTTAATTTTCCTGCAATGAGTGTGAGCACATGGATCGAAATGAAGAGGCTTTTTTGAAGAAGTACTTTCCAGCATCAATAACAACTAGTATAAGGAAAGAGATTTATGGGATAAAAAACATCGTGGAGAATTCCTTTACGAGTATTAAGAGTGCTTCAAGAAGTTACATGCCACTAACCTCATCACAATATCATAGAACAACTCCTTATCTAATACTTTTGTGAAGGATTATTACCTATAGATATGAGCTTGGTAAATGTCGCAACTAGTAGAACACCGTGTGAAAAGACTCCTATGGAGGCCAAAACTTTAATCAAGCTATGGTGGCAAACATTCAACAATTTGGTATCCATAACAATGTTTGTAGGATAAATGAGGTAAAAAAATTCATCATAAAACATTATTTAGATGAACTAACATATTTTGTAAGACAATTTGTTGTAAAACAGGCACAAGTGAAAGCTTGTCAAATATGTATAAATGTGAATCATCCTACAAATATGTGTCCAACTCTATAAGATGGAAATATAGAGAATGTCAATGCTACAGGGGGAAATTTTCCCCATAAATGCAACCAATATTCCCCAACCTATAACCTAGAATGGAGAGATTACTCGAACTTGAGTTATAGAGGGAATACGAGCTTATTTAGAGTAGATTCAATTCTGGATAGATAGAATTATTAATGGATAATATAATATATATTATTCAAATTTATATTTTTTTCAGCAAAGGGTCGTGAAGTCTTTCTATTGGATTGCTAGTCTATTTATTAGCTCTTATTTATAATTTCGTGGAATGTAGGGAGTGGTTATGACCGATTTGATAGAAAAGAAGGAATAGTGTGTATTTTTTATTGGGGATTTCATGGAAAAGATTGCCACATCTTACTCTGATTTCTTATGAAAGATATTCAGTCTATTATAATAGAAGTTAAAGAAGGTATTTATGCTAGGCGTGTCCTTTATATGGAAACAAGAGGGCAGGGAACTAACTCATAATTCGGGTGGTTATTATTAAAGTGTATACCTATGTGGATATCACACTGTTAGACCCCGATTTTTAAGTGAAATTTAGAAATATAAAAAAATATGAAATAAGGATGTTTGAATGTAAATTATGAAATAGATGTGATTATGTTTTAAGAAAATTAATGAGAAAAAGAATTGATGGATTTTGATGACTTTGAATTTTGAATAGATTTGTATGGATTATAAAAGTTTAAGTGAATGAGAAATTGAAAATTAAGTTAAAAATCAAGAAATACAGAGAAAAAGTGTGAAAATATGAAAAGTTTGACTTTTTGGCCATTGAGAGTTGACTTTTTGATTTAGGCAACATTTGAGAAAATGATCTACATGAAACTTATAGCTTATGTTGAGAGCCTTCTGTTGCCATAAAGTCTGATATTTTTCGATGTAGGGAGTGAAAGTTATGAACGATCAAAATTCTGTATTTGTTTTGCTTTGGTTTAGGTTGACAAGTATTTGGCAGAACTTTTGTTTGTATTTTTGACCCTCTTAGGGCTTGAATTGGTTTGAGAGGACTTATTTAAGATTGTAGAACATGTTTAAAGCTTTCTAATGGTGTATAATGTGCCTTATTTGGAGTTAGAAATAAAAACTTATGGGGGTTAGACCTAGTTCAGTTACTGTTCATTTGGCAAATTTGGGCAGAAACTTGGTTTGGGTTTTAAAACATTTTAGAGCTTGAATTGAATTGGGATGTCTTCTTGAAGAATGTAGTACTTGTTGAGAGCTTTCCAATGATGTATAATTTGTCAACTTTGGACTTAGGATGAAGAAGTTACGAGGGCTGAAAGTTTCAGTTACTGTTGATAAGGATCATAATTGTGCAGTACTTTGGAAGGGTTTTTCACCCCCTTAAAGTCTACTTTGATTTTTTCACTCTTCATAGAAAATGTAGCTTGGCTTTCTCCCCCTTTCTATTGATGTATAATTTTCAATTATTGGAGTTAGGAATAAAAAGTTATGAGGTTGGGAAAACGGCAGGTACTGTTCACTTGGTCAAATTACTGTTCCATTGGCTATTGTATAGGCAGAAACTTTGAGAGAGTTTTTACCTCTTTAAACGACTGGATTGTTTTTTTCTCCATTCATAAAATTTGTAGATAATCTCTTTATATTTCCAATGAGGTAAAATGTGACATTTTTAGAATATCTTGTTAAAAGATATGGTTGTTCCAACTTCTTATATAGTATAGAACCCTTTTTAATTTTGCAGAAACTTTGAAGCACTTTTTGAACCTCTTAAAGGCCAAACTAGTTTTTTCCATTCTTCATGGAAGTTGTAAAGCTTTCTTTTACCTTTTTATTGATATAACATTTGTCAGTGTTGGAATTCGGTATGAAGACTTATGAATTTTCAAAAAATTCAGGTGTAATGTTTGGTTTGGTTTCCAAAGAAAAACAAAAAAATCATATGTATACATATATATATATATATAATTTCGGACTCGCTGGCACCCTCGCGAGGGCGAGCGCCTCGTCTTGAGAGGGCCTTGCCCCCGCGAGCGCGAGTGGTCCGCGCTCGCGAGGCGACGCCGTTTGCGCGTTTTTGATTTTCTTTCATTTTCCTTTTTCCAAATTAAACCTCCTCTCACTCTTTTGCTTGTAACTTTTTCGTTTGACCTCCGATTTAGTCGATTTTCGAATCATTGATTTTCTAAGAAAATGTTCTACCCTTTTTAAGCAAATTTAGAATTTTTGGGCTTGAATACAATTCTGTTTTTGGTCGATTTCTCGATCTATAGAGATCTAATTGAGGAGATTTTTTATTCTATCTGACCTAGAGACGTGGAATTTCATTCTAGCTTAGGAATCGGATTTAATTGTGGGCCCTAAGCAGATAAAATTTTTTATTGGTAGAAAATTAGGATAAATTTATCAAGATTTGTTCGGATGACATGAGAATAAGTCTGTTTTGAGTTTAAGTTCTTGGTGAGGAATCCCTCCCTCGTGAGATGCGTGTCCGGATGTCACGTAGGACGTTGGACCCGTGACTCACCGGGGAGGGGTTCCAACAGGACTTTTGGAAGAGTTTGAGTTTTTAGAATTTATCTTAGTGAATATATTTGGGTCCTCAAATTGTATTCCTATTGAATGAGAATTTTGCATTTGATAAAGGGAATCAAGGAAGACAAGAGGATCGAGAGGAGAGGCATCTATTAAGCATGTATCCAAGCAAGGAATTCAGGTGGGTTTTATGTTTATATCCTTAAAAGAGTTGCAACTCTCTCCCCCTTCAAGTTTGTATCTCTTACCAAAATTGTATTCCTCTACATATACTACTCTATCCCTAAATTGTTTCACCATATCTCCTTTTAATTTCCACCATTTGATTCTGGTACATCTCCTAGGACTTTTCTTCTTCTTCCTACTTTTAAACTAACAATTTATGCTGTTTTGCAGGGCCATTTCTAATGTTTTATAAACCTTAAACAAAGTAAAAGAAGGGTCCCAATAAACTGACAATATAAATATGTAAACTTTAAAAGTATATTTTTATTATTAAAGAGACTACTTTAAGCTCCTCACAATGACATAATTGAAGAATCTGACTGACAATATAAATATGTAAACTTTAAAAGTATATTTTTATTATTAAAGAGACTACTTTAAGCTCCTCACTATGACATAATTGAAGAATCTAATAGGTTACACTAATTCTTAACATTAAGATTTAGAGAACATCTCAAAAAATCAAATGAAAAAATATGTAAAGAAAAAAAAGGCTCATTTTGTTCTTTACGAGGGTTAAAAAGTAGACCATATTTTACCTCATTTTACTCTTTATGAAAGTCAAGAGTATGCTCTATTTTATTCTTCGTAAGGGTGGGTCATGGGTAGATGACCTTCCTGCCCTTGCCTAAAGTCGGACCTCTGAGTTGACAAGCAATCATTAGGTATCACCTTGCAATCCTTACAACTAGATTGATCATTCTACCTTACAGAGAAATAGTCAATTTGAGTTTTCATGATTCTGTTCTTAAAAATCACCAATTACTCCTCGTTTTTCTTAAAAAAGAGTTCACTATCACAAAATCCAATAAAGTACTCCCGCTAACATTTTTTTCACCGTACCTAAACCCTCATGAGTACCCATGAGTATTCATTTGAGATTGCTCTTATATAACCGTTAAAATCTCCTCTTAGAATAACCCTCTCGCCATGGGGTATTTACCAAATCATCTCATCTAGCTCTTCCTAAAAATGACTCTTAATTTGTTCATCTAACTCTACTTGAGTTGTATAAACACACACTACATTTATAACAACCTCACCACAATTTTTAAGGACATAATCCTATCATTAAACTTTTTACCCCACAATATGTTATATGAGTTCCTTGACAACCAAAATTTTAAAAATAAAATAATTTTATTTAATAATTATTAATTAAATTTGCCTTAATAACATAAAAATATTAATTTATAAAATATTAATTATTTATTTTAATAAATATAATAATTTTTACTGATAACTTATGATAAATATTCTATGAGAGATTTAAATAAAATTTCATTTATAAAAAATAATTTATTTTTAAGTTTTATTTGATATGTAATTATCATATAAAATATTATATTAAAATATTACAAATAAAATTTTATTTTTCTCTTATACTGTATTATTTATAAATTAAGATTTGTTTTCAATAAATTTTTTTAATTATTAAAACAAATTCTATTTCAAATTTATAGATTTTGAAGATATTTTTAAATTTAAATTAATTATAAATTATTCATAATTCTTATTATTAATATGCATTTAATTGATAATAAATTATATTATGAAAAATAGAAATAGAAAGTAGAAATCACTTTTTATGTTTTCGTAAGTTATAAAAGCTAATATTTTAAAAATCAAATCGAAAATCGAACTAGTCAAAGAAAAGATTTAGAGGTTCAACTGACGTTAAACTGTTATAAAACTGGCATATAATATATAAGAAATAAAATTACAAAAATAAATAAAAATATAGTGTAAAATAAAATATTTTATCGAAATAAAAATGTACTAATAATGCATATAAACATATAATAAATAATAAAAATCTAATAATTTAAACTACAATTGAATCTAACATAAATTTTTAAATAAAAATAATATTTTTATATTATTATTTATTTAAAGACTCGTAAAAGTTGAAGTATATTTAAAGAAAATTAATAGAAATGATTCAAATTTTATTCAAATTTCTAATATCCTTTAAATATATTTCTTTATAGTTTAAATATTATTTTTTAAACACATTCTTAAATTGTCTTACATGAGAGTAAGTTTTAGAGCAACCGGTAAAGTTGCTCTTCTATGACCTAAGATATGTTAACTTTTTGACTTTTTAAATTATAATGTTGACTTTTTGACTTTTAAAATTATCTTAAACAAAATTACTTATGTATATA
>JANZLF010000007.1:18038672-18052691 GCA_026546835.1 Erythroxylum foetidum | reverse complement strand
ATTGTGACTTGGAAATGAATGATTCTGGTTATGGATTATGGATTGAGATTTATTGAATGTCTTAGGTATAGAATTGCGTTTGTTATGCTGAATTTCCGGACGGGGTGTCCGATGATACTGGTTATTGTGTGAGAAATATAGAAGTGTATTTTAAACCCTTTACAGGTTTGGGTTAGTTGAAATGCAGTCGTTATGCTGCCGAAATTTTGTTAGATATATATTGAATAAAGAATAAAAATAAGAATTAGATGTTTAAAAGACGGATTATGGGATTTTTATGATTGTTAAGAAGATTACTATGAATTGAGATGTTTTGAATGAGATCGAATAAAGATGAAAGAAATGAATAAGAGAAAAAAAATTATACGGGTTTTAGAATGTCCTAAGGTCTCCAACGCGACGTTTTTCTAACAAGTATTATTTTCAGATGTCGGATTCGTTTTCGTTTGTCTCAGAATTTGATTTACCCTGATCCGTTTTGTCAATTTTTGTTCCGCCTTCGATTCGTTAAATTCTTGCGCTTTATGATTCTATTCGATTTGTTTTTGTATTCGCTTTCGATGTGTATTCTCCTTGATATGTGATTTGCTTTCGGTTTCACCTTTTGTTTCGCTTTGTGATTTCGTTCCGCTACTTTGTATTTTCGCCTTTGCTTTGGTTTGTGTTTGCGCTTTTCGTGTTCGTTTTCCGTTTTTCCCGTTGGGATCCAGTTCTGAGATTAGGTCCCAACACACACGCATGTCAAAAATGGGACATCAAAGTGGGAGTTGCCAAATAGGCCACAAGGTGAACAACAATTTCAACATAGACAATAAACCTCCTCTCTTCCTCAGGTACATCACCAGAAATATGTTTTAAATCTCTTGACACTAACACTTTGCAATTCTAGAAGATGTAAAGTAGTTTCAACAAAAAAACAATATCTCAATTCTAAAAGACTAAGACTAGCATCCAGAATTTAAAGAACTATATTGGCCAGATGGTAGCAGTTATCAACCATTTAAAGGCACAAAGAGGAGGAAAGCTACCATCATAACTTGAGATAAATATGAAGAATGTTAGTGTAATCAACTTGAGGAGTGGTAGAAACTTGAGGATCCTAAGAGAACTAAGCAAAGGATGGATAGTGAAGAAGAAATTGAAAAGGAGTTTAAAGGAGAAAAGGATATAGCATCTAGCTCAAAGGTAAATGTTGAACCACCAATTGTTGTTAAAACTAACCCTGCACCTTTCCTTAGCAGGTTAGCAAAGTTAAATAAGGAGGATAAGTATTAGGAGATCTAGGTGACTTTTTAAAAGGTAAAGGTGAATATATCCCTATTAGACGTGATCAAGCAAGTGTCGAGGTATACAAAATTTCTTACAAAATTATGTACCATAAGTAAAAGTTGAGAGATAACGAAATGATTAGGACAGGTGAAACTACATTTGCGATCTTTAAAAAAACAAAACACCTTCTAAGTATAAGAACCTAAGCATGTTTACCATTCCTTGTAAAATTGGTAACACTATTATTAAAAATTTCATTAGATTTAGGAGCATCAATTAATGTTATGCCTCATCCCATTTATGCTTCCTTAAATTTAGGATCATTGAAAGAAACTAATGTTATCATACAATTAGTTGATCATACTAACATTTATCTATATGGCATGATTGAGGATGTTTTTGGCGAGGTAAATGATTTAGTGTTTCTTGTAGATTTTTATGTTGTAGATATTAATGATGAAACTTCCTATAATCTCATACCTATCTTACTGGGGAGATCATTCATTAACATGACCCAAACTAAGATAGATGCTTGTTAAGGGTACCCTCATAATCGAATTTAATGGGGAAGTTACTCATTTCAATACTTTTTATGTCATTAAGCACCCTAAGATGACCATTTTGTTTTTAATTAATATGATTGACCCTTCAGCACAAGAAAATTTTGATCATAAATTTGTAGATAAATTAGGAGCATGTTTTAACTAAGGAGAAGACCAAAGCTTTCTAGGTATCAAGGAAAAGCTTTATTGTTGGTCAAAAAGTGCTTCTTTATTGTTCTAAATATAAATTATTTCCACATAAATTATTTCCTTATTAGGTCGATCCTTTTGTGGTTACCAATGTCTCTCCCTATGGTGCAGTAGACATTAAGAGTCTAAAAATAAGGGAAGACATTGAATGTAAGTGGTCAACGACTCAAGCCTTATTTTAAAGAATTTTAAGTGGAGAACGTAAAAACCATGATCCCTAGATATCAAAATTTTATCATATTATAAGGAAAACATAAAGTCGAGCCAATTATAATAAACAAATATGTTGCTTGGTAACGTAAAAGGAGTTTGCTCCTTTTCCTTTACAATTTTGTATTTGTTGTTTTTTTTAATACTCTATTTTTTACATTTAATGTTACAATGGGGACAATGT
The DNA here is from genome assembly GCA_026546835.1 of Erythroxylum foetidum. Taxonomy (NCBI): domain Eukaryota; kingdom Viridiplantae; phylum Streptophyta; class Magnoliopsida; order Malpighiales; family Erythroxylaceae; genus Erythroxylum; species Erythroxylum foetidum. Next base: position 18,050,276 of record JANZLF010000007.1, on the reverse strand, counting down.
AAGTTGTAAGTGTGGAGGTGGGGATCTTGTTTATCGTGTGTGTTGTAAAATTTGCTTTTTATGTGTTTTTAATTTCTTTTTTCATGTTAAAAAAATTCTTTTTTTATATTGCTTCTAGGACTATATAGTTATAATTAGAGAGTAGTTTTAACTAGAAAAATTCATTGCAATTTCAGCGCATATTTTTCCTCTTGTGATTTATAATTGTTAATATTTATGGAGGAACAAGAGAAAAAGTGTAGGGTGCGCATATATTCTGGTTGGTCATAGTTGATAGAATGTGATTTTTATCTCTTATCAATGATGTCATGACCCGGTACCACATCGGGCCCATGACAACTGCCACATACCCAAACTAGGGACACTTACAGTATCCTTAATCCGATTATGTAAGACTAACTGAATATCTTTTTTTAAAAAATTTGGGCAGCACAACGATTGTATTTTAAAAATCCCAAAACTTGCAAACAATTTTAAACACACTTCTATATTCACATCTAACCACAACTTCAGGACTTTAAAGTCCACTCAAGGCAATCTCAACAACAGTATCAAAAGTTCATACATAAAGTCTTTTACAACAACAAAACAGTCAAAAGTTAAATTTATATAATCATAAAGTATATCAACACAACCATCTAATAAAAATAGTAAAATAGTTCATGAGCCACAATGCAACTAAAATCCAAGACAGAAAACTACCTACATAGGGTAATGTCCTGAAAATGTCAAAAGACCACACGATCCTCACGGAGCTTCAAACTCACTAAATTAACCTGCATAATTGGAAAGTGGAGGGGGTGAGTACACTATATACTTAGTGAACAGAAAAAACATATATTGCGAATAAGACTCTATACACACCAAGACGGTATAGATAACCTATAAAGTGAACATACAATACATAGAAATACATAGGCCTGGTCTATGACTCAATTTATACTGGTTAGGAATCATATAGGCCTAGCCTATTAATTCACTCATCTGGTGAACATAGGTTCCAGTTCTAGTACACAAAAGCATAAAAACATCATATGTATGAATCAAATCTCGTTAGAAGACAAATATCAAGATAAGCAAAAACACTCATATGTGTCATCACTAGTCTGCTAAACTAATATGCACACCCATCGATTCTTAGTGTTGGCTTAACTTTCATCCATGGTGACTCTGGACTATAGTTGACAAAAGCGTCATAACCCTAGGTGATGACCTCATCGGTGTCTAGACCCTAGGTGTGGAATCACCCGTAAGTCTTTAAAAGGTATCGAAATGAAGACTCGACTTTTATGTACCAGCATCAAAGGTATAGGGATCACTTAATCAATTATGCCTAGCACACGATTGTCCAATCATTTCTTCATCAATCACAAAAATCATATACAACAATTAAGTACAAAAATCAAGTAAGATACCATGCCTTTATTTATCGGTCCAACAGATAAAATGAAACCTTACCATGGCTCTAAGCCAAAAGAGAAGACATAGATGTAATATATATGACTCGGTTGTGCATATGAAAGTTCCAAAACATTATTTCATGAAATAAAAGTCATCTTTTGTACTCCAAGTGCAAAGTTGCTCAAAAATATAGTTTCAAAAAAATAAGACATTGTCTATTGCATTTAATTGCAGGTTTGTTAAAAGCAATATCATTTCTTAAAATACGTAATAAAAACATCAATTGCACTCTAAGTGTAAAAAGCTATTCAAAATAATGTCATTTATTAAATACCTGAACATATTAGCATCCATTTGAAATTCAATTCTACCATACGTTGCCTAGGTTCAAAATTCACATACAAGTCATTATGTTTGTCTTAGGATGTTCAAATCCTATTTAAAAAATATGATTTTTCCAACTCACCTTAAAAGAAGGTATGCACTCCCTTGCCTTCAAGAATCCTCAGTACAAACTCCTTGATTCATAACTCCTAAGCCTTTATGCATAAAAGACATACAATAAAATTACTGCTTAAACATAAATTTTATAGTTATACATCATCACATAAGTGTATAAAACACAATATCACTCCCTTTAAACCATAGGATTTGACCATTAAACTTCTCACATGGTTACTCCCTTGCTATTCACATTAGCTTTTCTTTTGCATTTTCTAAGGCATTTAATGCCTTTAATCCAACACTTACTCATTTCAAAACATAATTAAGCACATCTTTATCCAAGCACATTAGGCCATTACTCATAAATCTAAGCAACAATTTAAGTTCACTCTAAGTAAAGATGAAAGCGTTTTCCAATACATACCATTTCAAAGCCTTAAATCCTAAGCCAAGTTCAGTTAGGCATTTTAACAAACACCTAATGTGCATGCCTTTGAAATCACATTTTCAAGACTTTATCATAGTAATTCATGCTTCGATCTTGTTATATAGTAAGCACTTCCAATCAATGACACATTCGACCACTCTATTCAAACCAACTCCCTTCATTTAAGCTACATTTGTCAGTTACACAACTCATTACCTTAATCCACTTCTTTTCCCATCATTTCGACCCAACCTTAACCAACATACATCTTCTTCATTCTTCATCATCAATTCACATTATACATGTATAATTATCACCATAGAATTCATTTAAATCATCAATTCGAAAAGTTATTCAAAAATTTACAAACTTTCACCAAAGAGAGGGCATTTTAGTTTTTGCTTAAAGAACCATCTCCATGACACATTTCATTCCTCTAAACGATGTTTCATTCATATTCAAGCATGGAGAACAACATATCATAACACCAAACCCAAAATCCTAATGTAGAGAGAGATGAGACAAAATTTACCTAAAACTTCCTTTGGTGATATCTTCAAATCCTTTGAGAATTTCTCAAATCTAATGATAGATTGAGTTCCTTGACTCCAAATTATCTTAGAACACCTTAATTTGAGTTGAAAAATAAAAAAGAAGGGTAATTTTTGGTGATGGCTGAAACTTCCTCTTCTTCCTCTCTTCTCCTCTCTTTTAATTAAAACAAGATGGTTTAAGTCTTAGCAATGAATTTCACTGAAACACATAAGAATGGTCTAGAATTTTGACTCTTCTTTGATCAAAATATGGTGAAATTACCTTTTTGCCCTTAGGTTATGAGAAATTATCATTTTACCCTCCAAACTTTTCCAAAATTTGCAATTAAGCCCATAATTTGAGAATGATCAAAACTTTTATTTCCATTTTGGTACTTGAACTTTTGAAAATTATAATTAAGACCCTTAACTTTATAAAATTACAAACTGGTCCTCCAAGAATTGAAAAATTGCAATTAAGTCCTTTATGTAAATCAACTTTTCCAATTAAGCTTTCTAAGTGTCCAATAAGTCTATAAATCATATCTAATCACCTCTATGGCATTAACACAATTAATTTAACCACCATGGTCATATCCATCCAATGGACTCAGTTTTACACACTTAGAAGCTTACAAGTCATAAATCTCCACGGTTTCGCATACTGATGAACTCTAAGTTCATGTAAGGGTATATAACATTTTATATCACTGGCATACATACCAAAAGGATTCAGATACAAATTTGAACTCATATACAACCATGTATGTATCAATATACGATAGTATCTCCAAATACAGAACAACACGAAAGGGCTCAGAAAGTTTGGCATTATAAATGAATTCCATCATTGATATAGTTTCTTTCAATATTTGTCTTTGTGAAAAAAAGAGAATAAAATAGAAAAGAAAAGAAAAATAGAATAAAAAGCAAGTTATCGAGGTGGAAAATTATTTATTTTCCAAAGTAACTTATGTTAGTCTGTCCTCCTAAAGTTGTATGAAATGATTGAATTAATTATGATACAAATAAGGGAGAAATTGTTGTGAAGGGTCACTCCTTATAATTAAGTGTATTGTTCATCATTGTTTCTATGGGTAATTCCTTGTTCTTCATGTAGTTTGTAGTATGCAGGCTTGAATCTAATTTATGAAACGAAGTTTTTGCATTCATCATAGCTAATGGTACCCAGTTTTAAGATAATGTTACTTTATTAAGTATTTTTCGTAATTCACTAGTTTTGATGGATTTTGAACCACATGGTTCAAATACTTCTCACCTTAACATTTGGCCCTATTACAACCTTAAAAAGTCCTTTGACTCTTGATTATGCGTGTGAATCTTAAGTAGTGGAGAGCTGAAATGATATGAAAAGTCATGGAGTGTCTTAATCATGAAAGGTGTTTGAGTGTACTTATAGATTTATCTTAATATTAAACATAACTTGTCAAAGTTTGCACCTAGATTGCTCAATTTTTAAAGGGAATGGTTGTTGTTTGATCATGAGTAAATGTATTGAATTTTTAGTTCTTGCCAGGGTTTTGAAAGTTATTCCTCTTTACTTATGATTATTTATTCTTAGGAATTATGGAAAAGGATGAACTGTTCTAATTTTAATTTGGATTTTTAGTTCTATGTAAGGAAGGTTAAAAACTAAGCTTCGGGGAACTTAATAAATGCTTGATTGACTATATATTTTCTTCCTAATGCTTAGTGATTAATGTTATGTTGTGCTTAAGATACTTATTTTGGTTCATATTTTGTTATAAAGTTGGAGGAGTAAGAACCAAAATGAACTAAAATCATATCCTTGGAATCGTTCTATTGATGTTCATTATTATTTGACTTCATGGATCAAAAACGAGATGAATTATGGCAAAAATTGGACATGTAAAAAAAAAAGAAGTTATTACAACTTACACAGTTGTGTATAGGACTGTGTAACTCATAGGAAGTGTGTAAGAGCACAAAGATATAGTTTAAGCTCCTTTGCAAACTATAAAGCGATGTTTTGACTTACACAGTCGTGTAAGTGCCTACGTAGCTTGCGATAAACGTGTAAGTTCATAATTTTGTAACTTTTACGCATATGGTCACTTACACATCTATGTAGTTGATTGTGTATTATGATGTGACCATAATTTTTAGTATAAAATGCATTTAAGAGGCAAAATAAGGAAAGAAGACATTAAATAATCAAAAGGGTGCAGACTCCTTACCCTTTTGAGAGCTATGAGGAACTAAACTTCTTCTTTCTAATTCAAAGGGAATATCGAGGCTAACAAACATGTTTGGAAATTGATTGATCTAGTGATGTTGTTCTTAACTCTCATTGTAATTGATTATTTTATTTTATGATTAACTTTTTTGGATTTATGTATGAATGATTTAAATATTCAAAAAATATTACTCATGTATGAACTTATTGCTAGAATCTAGATTGAATATGTAATCGTTGTAACTTTGATTCAATTGAGGTAAACTAATGAGCATGCATCATTAGGCATAACATACCATAGGTTAAATGACAGAACTTATGTGGTTGTTTCCTAAAAAGATGATTGTCATACTAAATCTAGAAAGTTTATTCTAGCTTGTCTGATAGTTAGTCCTAATTAAAGAGCTTGTTTTAATTAAATACAGCATAAGGAAAAAATTGAGATTAACAAAGCTTGTTTTTAATCTACAATTAATAGTTTCAAAGAGTTCTATAAGAACAACATGACGATTGATTGTGTTCATTCAAGTGAAGGTTGAGATTGAATCGCAAACTAGATTCAAAACCATCAATTAATCTTAGCAATTTTGTACTGTTTGATTTGATTTACCTTCAATAGTTTAGTTTAGTTTATTTTCTTAATTGATTCAACCCCCTAATCTTAAACACTAGTTTATTCATTAAAAAAGCTAAACACATAACCTCAGTAAATATGATCTTTGCTCACCACTGCTACAAATTTAGTTTTGTAGAGTTAGGTTTTATTTTCTAGTGTGTTTGACGTGCATCAAATTTCCACTGTTTAACGAATTATATATTAAATTGATATATCAGTTACTAATTACATGAGAAGTCTAGAGATTTAAATTATGGATTCCACTATCTTCATTGATTGTTTCTTAGTTTACTCTTTTTTTTAGCTAATCAATTGTATTGATTTATTTCAATTTGTTATTTTAATTTTGAATTTGATCAATCTCTATGGCCATAATTTGTTAAAGTAGATAATAAAGAGATAGTTAATACTAGTAATTCTAGTCTTCATGAGATTGACTCGTACTCACCAGTGCTAGCAATAATTACACCACACGCTTGCAATATATAATAGACTAGTCAACATTTTTGATAGGTTTTATCCTAACTTAGGAAGATATTATGGTTTTCGCTCAAGTAACTCATGTTTAACTCTCTTTATCCACATTATAATCTAATCGTACATTTCATTTATAGAATCTCAATTCATGAATCAAATAATTGAATCTTTCACTTTTGCTCCTTCAATTCAATCAACTATAAGAACATGGATAAATGTTCAGAAAACTAGAAATTCATTAAACTAAAAGATCCATCAATTTAACACATAAAATCCTAGTATCCATCTCGATTAAATGAATATCATAATTAGTTTATAATTAAACAAGAAATAACAACATAAAAATGAGAATAAGAAATTATTATCATGATTTAAATCTTGAATCTTTGATGTATCTTATTGAATCCTTGTCTTTCTTTTAAGATTGATCTGTTTTTATTAATGGCTGATATAGAAGGGATTCTAAAATGATTTTCCACTACTTTCTAACTATCACTTGCCAAAAATCTCTTATTCTTTTATATTTCTTCTTTTTAATTTGAAATCCTTATCTTTAATGAGTAACATGGCCCCATGGGTTTGTGTTACTAACTATATTGTATTTGGCACATTCTACATTTCTTTTAAAAAATTTACACTGCCAATACAGGACCTAGACAGAGATGTGTATATTTTGTGTTGTTTGATCTAGATACCAACACGGGGGTGTATAGGTTGGCAAGGGACAAGCACAACTAACAATCTTGGAATATGGTGAACATAGCCCTAACACGTTGACATTTAGGTGCCATATTCTAGGGTCCTTTAATTCTTCCAAAGTTATTTTAAATTGGTCCAATTCTTCCCCAAATTTGATGATTTTTCTTGAAGAGTTAGAAATAGGACCTAAAATAGAATGTTTCTTATTTTGAGTATTAAATCCTCTAGAATTATGCAAAATACAAGCAATGGGTTATGAAAATCATGCTAAAAGTAAAGTATGTTTAGCATACATCATTAAGTGCCCCTATGATAAAGTAACATCTAATTTGTGCTCCCCCTTTAATCTATCCATCATGAATGATTAAGTTTCAATCTCTTCCTTTTGTTCAACATTACAAAGGTTATATGGCATACAAATTTATAAGCATCCAAAAGGGGGGAAAATACTTGTCCCACCACTTTTCCAAAGCTCTATCATATAGGTAAAAAGTATATGCAAAATGCTTATCAAGGAAATAGATAATTATATCCTTTAGTACTTTAGTCTCCACTTTTTCTACCGATATTATTCTTATTAGGGTATGAGGAATATTCTCTATAATTATCCAAAGGCTAACGCTTTGGCTACATGAAAATGCTTCATTATAGTTTTGCAATATATATAACTGCCACCTTCAAAGAAAAGGATATACCTATACATGAGTGCACCAAATTGTACCATAAACATTTTTACTCGTATTTTGCTAGAAATCTAAACAATGAATGAGATTTGTTCCAATGCCAATTGTTGGTCTTTGGATAGCACATAATAAGGGGCAAATTTTATGTGTTTACTTTTTTCCTATTTTTAAGCTAACAATTGACTTGTCTATTCTAATAATGATTATTACAAATTCATATATAATAGTCGCAAAGCAGTCATAATAATAATTTAAAAGAGTAAGAAAAGAGAGTGAAGATTGATTTATAGTGGTTTAGTTAAATAGCCCTTGGCCTACATCTACTTCCTAAGTCCCCTTGCGAATTTACTGTCTTCTTTTTTTGATGGGTGAAAAGCAACCATTTATGTAACATCTTCTTTGTCACAAGTGAAGAGGAACTCTTATAATCATCCTGGTTTGTTAGGGTGAAGAGTAATACTTTACAAATCTTATTCAAGGTGAAGAGGAACACTCACAAAGTAAATCCTATGTAATTTTCTCAATTGCAACAATTATACAACTCAAAACTCCTTTTCTTGTTCACATTATTAACAAAGACTTAGAATATGTTATCTAATGCAAACTTTTTCTTTTTATTCTTTCAAGGTTGTTAACAACTCTTTAATATGTCCAACCTACTGTTCATAATTCATGTGTAATCTTATATTAAAAACAACCTAAAATAGTTGTTAACATTAAAAACTAATCGTTACAATGGCTAGTAACAATAGCATTGGTCAACCATTATGTATATTTAATAAACTAATGGTACAAACTTTTTAGCCAATTTGTGTGCTATAATGGTTAACCACATACACGTATTAGTCAATCAGTGCACTTAAAAATATTTTTTCAAACAATTTTCAAAATTTCAAGTTCTTTTAATGATCAAAATATATTTCATCTACAAATATTTAATCTAAAATCATTTCAAAAGTTATCATCAAATTTATTAAAGCATAAAAAGGTATTCTTTAAAGTCAAAAAAATTTCTTTTGGTTACGAAAGTATTTATACATTATTCCTATAAAAAAGATCATGTAATGACTGAGTCTTTAATTCATTGAAATAATCAAAGATAAATAAAAAAGGATTGTGATTATTTGTTTAAATCTTAATATGTTTGATTCCTCCTTGTTCTTGTTTCTTTCTTGAATTGCACATATGCTTCACTTCACTCATTGTCTCCATCCATTAATTGTTCTATTTATTCTATTGACTCATTTACTCACTTTTCCCATCTATGGAACTTCATCACTTACATATCGCTTAGTTCCATTATAATGGAATTACCAATATCACCAAAAGTAAATTCATCAAAAATAATGTATTTTGTTATCACGAAATCTATTGGACCCCGTTTTTGGAACCCAACAATCGTTCCAAATGCCATAAGACTTGAGCGTGCGTATTACCTTGTAGGGTTGTTCCAATAAACCCTCATTAGCCATCATCCCACATGGGTGGCGAGCCCACACAAGTCAATCATCAAAAACAATGAATTCATTTCTCTTATTTCTGAGCAGATTTTGGGAAACTTCCAACTAGAATTTCAATTTGACTTCTTCAGAACATTTGTTCCCCATTGTCTTAAGTTTATAATGACATAAAAATCATTCAATTTGGTGAAAAAATCTAAAAGTTATAGTCCACACATTTTCGGATTGTTATTAAACTGAAACTGTACACTATTACTCAACTTCCTCCCAGAAATTGAAAGTCTTAAAGTCCGAATTAAAATTCAATTGCTTCAGAGTATTTGTATATCTATGTATCTAGTTGATTTAGAAACAAGAATAATCTCATTTGGAGTTCTACAGATCAAGATATCATCAAAATACTGAAGCATGTTCAGTAAAAATATCCAATTCATGCTCTTCCAACTGATACCCTTACTTTGATTCGATCAATATTTTTTTAATCAATGAAAAAAGCTATAAATTTTTTTAGAGAGGTATAGAAATGTGTTATGAATCCAACGCTTAAAAAATCAAGTCATTTGAAGGTCATACAAAAAATTTATAATAAAAAGATCAGAGTATGTTCAGAAAATTTCCTTCCTTGGACAATTAAGGAAGTCGCGATCGTGTAACTTTTAAACCCTGTAATAATAAAAAGATCAGAGTATGTTCATTCGGGTGGACCTGCGCTCTTTCTTCTTCACTGACAATCCAACTTCTAAACCCTGTAACTTTTGATCCAAAACTCCAAATTTTGCAAACTTTATGTCAATGGAAAGCTAAAAGAAAGATATAAAACTTCCATGAAGAACTTAAAAACAATTTCTGCCTTTATAAGGAAAATTTCAATCAAAGTGGTTGTCCCAAAAGTTCCATCCTAAACAGCATCTAAACTTCTAATGATCATATCTTCCAACTCCATTGTCCAAAAATTTCATACTTTATACCGTTGGAAAGCTAAAAAGATAAGCTACAACTTTCATGAGACAACTTTGTCTAATTCTTCCTAGATCAATACAATTTTTCCCTTGAAGTCAATACATAATTTTCACCGAAAGACTTGAAAATTTTCCCAAATTCACTTCCTCTAACGCAACTTCATTCTAACCATCCAACTACATTTCATCATTCATTCCTATTTTCTTATCCCTAGCATGTCACTGATATGCAACAACTATTCATATTCAAAATTTATCATCTTAAATTGATAACTTTCCCAAATATTTAATTCCAACTTAAGCTCATCCTTAATTAATTCATATTTCAGCGCCACCTCATCCATACACAAATTCACATTTCACTTAACAATCATCCATTCACAAATCCATATTTCATTAACATCATAGAATAAGAGTTTACAAAGCTTTAATGGCATTCTAAGCCACATTACATCAACAATATCAAAATTTCGAAATACAAAAGATATAAAACCCCATAATTCTTGACATACGTCCAAAGTCTTGTTTTTACATCAATCTAACTTAAAATACAAAAATATGCATAATCAAACGAATGTATTGACTCTCTTTTACCCGATCTCTTTTTCATCACCTGAAGATGGGAGTGAAAAGGAGTGAGCTTCAAAGCTCGTGGGTAACAGTTTATAATAGAAAAATTAAGCAAAACCTTTCAAATGTTCATTTGCCAAATATAAAGTTCTTATTAAATTCATCAAAGTATCATTTTCAATTTCATAACCGAAATTCACAAATTTTAAATCATAAATGCATCAAACTTGTCAACATATCATGAGCATATAAGCACATCAAAATAGTTTGGAAGGTCTAAACAGAACGTACTACACATTTCCCATAAGGGTCCTATGTAGCCGTGAACAGAACGTACTATCGCAATCCTACAAAATGGTCTTTCGTAGCCGTGAACTTATGGGAGTCCGCAAGGGAGCTCCATGTCACTAGCAGGCAGGCGGGGGAAGTTTTTTTAATCAAGTACACTTGACATACTTAAGAGACCAAACCAAACCCACATAACATGTATTTCATAACTTGTAAACTTATTGCCCAAAATGACACATTTTTGAAACTTGATTTTCATGAACATGAGATATTTCGAAAACCTTTTTCTGAAAACATGATTTCATAAACATGTATCTTCTCAAAAGAATCATTTTCAAAGTCTTTTCACAAATCATCAACCTAATTCACATATCAAACATATAACAAATTCTTAATTCATTCAAGAAGCACCAAATGCAACATTTACGATGCAATTTAAAACAGTTAACTTCTTTGATTCAAAGAACACATTTGTGGCTTATTTACTCTATTATAAATATGTAACCCACTTTGATTTCCTTGCTTGAAAACCTTGCTTAAAAGCCTATACTCTTGCTCCTCTTGGCTCTCTTGATTTCCTTCATCAAAGGCAAAATCCCCCATTTAATAGGAATTTCAATTGGAGAACCCATAAGACTTATTCACTAAAATTGATCCTAGAGTTCTGAAACCCATATATTTTTTAATCCTTATGAACCAAAACCCTTTCAAAAATCCAAAAGATTACAATCAAACTTACCTTGAATCTTCACCAAATGAAGAGTTTGTTGGCTCTAATGGAAGCTCTCATCATCTTCTACCTTTTTCCCTTCTTGAATAACTTCAAGAT
>JANZLF010000007.1:18025804-18038572 GCA_026546835.1 Erythroxylum foetidum | reverse complement strand
TATATGTATCTTTCTCAATACTCCATAAATTCACCAACATATACAAATATAATATTTCCACCAATCACTAATATTTCCAATGTAAAAAAGTCCATAACTCTAAAAATTCATAGATCCATCCATTTATACTCGGAATTATTCATGAATGCATGTATAATTATTTTTATGTGCAAATTCATTCACTATTCATGTATAAGTGTATGGCATTTATATGCATGAATATAGAAATGCATCTCTAACTCTCATTAATCACTCACATTTACTATTCTAACCCTCCCACAAGTAATGAGATGTTACATATTTAATGTCGTTAATATTAAGCAATAATCTACCTTTGGGTGATCTTTTTAGCATTATAAATAATAATCTCAATTGTTCATTTCAAACTTTCAAGTCATTTAATAACATCATATAAGCATGAACAATTGAAAGAATATAATTAAATGCCAAAATATCTTTTTATGCTTGACCACTTTGGTGACTAAAAAACTTTTGACATTTAATCAAGCTAGTTTTGAACATAAAAATATTAATTAATTCCTTTTAAAGGTACCTAGAAGTTCTGATGCAAACTTTGCATCTCCAATTTGTGAATCAACTTACCATATAAAGAAAGCAGAAATATCATATTTTTGTAAATATATAGTTATCTCACCTTAAAGGCTTATCGTTTAAAAAATATAAAATAATGCTAATTGTATAGTTATCTCATATAGAAGGTTCATCGTTTAAGAAAAACACACCTAGTAGTTTAATGCATAAAAATGACAAGAAGTGCAAGGTTTCACAAGATGTTTGAAAAAAAAAAGCTAATCCTTTAAAAAAAATAATGTTTATAGTGAACTTGTGAGACACACACCCATCTGCTCACATCAAATTAATCATCCCTCTTTTTTAAATAAAATGTATCTTTATACTTTACATGCAAATTAAAGCAAACAGATAAAGTAAGACAACCTTAAGGAAATTACTCTCCGATGCCAGTAACAATATATTTACACACATATATATATACAAAAATGAACTCTTTTCATTCAAGCAATATGATATAAATGTATCATATTACTTGAATGCTAAGAGTATATATATATATATCTTCATTTCTACTTTGCCTCAATATATTATATGTTAACCAACTCTTGGACTTTAGAGGCAATTTTCTAATTTTATTAACAAGGGTGATTTAACAAAAGCAAGATGAATAATGGAATCTTTTCCCCAAAACTTCTCGTACGGTTGAATCATAAACAAAATTATTCATGCTCAAAATAATACAAAAACACTTTAACATTCTTAAATGTGTTATAAAAATCCATAACACTATTTTTTTTAAAACTTAGAACACAATTAATGACAATACAAGTCTTAAATTAGTTTTAATAGCAAATCACATTACCCACTTTGATACCAAAATGAAAGAATAGTAAATAGAAAACCTTTAGTTATAAATCATACAAACCTATATATTTTCATTCTAAGTAAACAATAATGTTAATAGAAATATACCTCAATTTATGGTTTTCAACAAACCATAGTTCTTTTCCTTAAAATTTTTTTCCACTTTTCTTTTTGGTTTTTTCAGACTCTTTGATGGTCATGAATAATACTATTAACACATATATTTAGAAGTCAACAATCAACATTGACTTAGCCTTAAATTGTAAGGTTTTGATCATGCATCTCCTACATAATATTTATCAAATATATGTAGCATAAAATAAAACGGAACCTCAAAAACCAAATATACTCATGCATATAGATATAGAAAACAAAAACATGAAATGTAATATGTTTACATACTTTTTCAAAGATCTTCTTCCTTCTTTAAACTTCTTTGCGTTAGGTTGTCATAAACCACAATGATCAATGTCTCTAATGAAAGTCTACACAAAGATAGAAGGATGAAACCTCACTAGGAGATGACTAGCATTCTTTCTTTATGCTAGAAAAGACAAGAACTTTTGTGATAGTTAGAGAGAAAAAGAGTATGTATATAAGAAAGAAACTTTCTTTCCTTTATATCTTATGTAAGATGCACGAAAATGATGATTGTTTTCTACCCTTTTTATTCTCCCATAACCCCCATCATTAATGGGAAGTTATGAGAAGTTAATGGTTATGAATAACATGCATTAATGGAAGTTATAGGAAGTTAATGATCATGAATAATATGCATTAATGGAAGTTTTAGGAAGTTAATGACCAAATTGGAAGCCAACAGCATTTGTTTCTAATCCATTCTATGCTACATTTTCTACCATAATCGCATCGCAATACAATCCCAAAACACTCTCTCATATCTTAAATCACCATTCAATACCATTTTACTCATCCTTCGAATGTCCTATGTGTGTGACCCATTAGGTTCCCAGTTATGTTGGCCACTTGAATTAACACTTAATTTAAGTAAGTCAAGAGTGGTATCTAACAACACGTTAGACCCCCAATTGACTGGAAAGTCAGTGGTTTGACTTTGAACAATGTTGCCATGCAATTGGTCATTTCACCATCTATACCCCGCTTGGTTCAGAGTATGGTCAAAGTGTCAACTCCCACTAAACTGACTACATCACATCTAGTCCAAGTGATATTAGATCTTGTCCTGAGGATCTCGTTACTCTATGTACTATCGAAGACTCTCTTCACGACACATATCTGCTCTAACCAGAGACTCTCGAGTAATGACCTTGATAAGAGGTCATGTGTATCATCTCCTTCTATAGGAGTGGTGAATCCTTTATTGGCTACTCAATTAGCTCCGAATACCTTAAGCTGTACCCAATCACCACCCTATGAAAAACTCTTAAAAAATACTGATGATTGGAGTGAAAGCATAGGATCAGTATCTGAGATATCCTTGAGCACATCAAGTCAAAAGATACTTGTATTATTACTATAATGAAACTATCATTGACTTGGAATAAAATATCTATATGATTGTCTCATAGTAGGTAAATCCAATATACTTACTACCCTTAGTAAGCATCCACATATTAACTCTAAATAACTCATGTCTACAACTTATGAGATCTACTGCTTGATCTAATCAAGGAGTATAACATATCCCATCTCGTTAATCCCATGACTAGAGAAAGTTTGGACACTACTATAATTACATGATTGGAACCTCATTATCATGATCTCATTATGATTTCATCTATGCTATATTTTGTATCAAAGACTTCGTTAGATCAATTTAAGATCAACATTAAATATATAAATGTATGAACATCGAAATGATGAAAAACATCTTTATTAATCATAATATGATTTGTATGATAAGTGCTAAAGGTGATTAAGCACTTCTCTAACAAACTCTCACTTGCACTAAAGCCAATCTCCTTGATATTTAATACCATAGGTGCGTACATATGACATAAAACTCTTTTGGGAAATAGGCTTGGTCAACGGATCAACTATATTATGATCGATGGGAACTCTCTCTATCTTGACATCATTTCTACCAATGATTTCTCTAATCAAATGGTAACACTTGAGCATATGTTTGGACTTTTGATAAGATCTCAGTTCCTTCACCTGCGCTATAGTCCCATTGTTGTCACAATACAACTGCATTGGGTTAGTGATGCTTAGAACCACACCAAGTTCCATGATGAACTTCTTGATCCAAACCGTTTCCTTTACCACTTTTGAAACTGCAATGTACTTTGCCTCTGTCGTCGAATCTGTTGTTGTCTCTTATTTAGAACTTTTTGAACTGACTGCACCACCATTTAATATGAATACATATCAGGAATGTGATCTAGGTCATCCTTATCAAATTGGAAACTTGCATTAGTATACTTGCTTACCACAAGATCACCATATACCAAGAATACATCCTTAGTTCTTCCACTTTCTCCATATACTAAGAGTACATCCTTAGTTCTTCTTAAGTACTTAAGGATATTCTTGATAGCCACCCAATGACCATCATCAGGGCCCAACTGGTATCTACTTGTAACACTTAGAGCATATAATACATCAGGTCTAGTACATAACATAATGTACATGATTAATCCTATAGCTGAAGCATAAGGAATCAAACTCATGTGAGTCCTATCATCTTATGTCTTTAGACACATAGATTTAGAGAGTATAATCCCATATACCATGGGAAGATAACCTCTCTTGGATTGCTCCATGCAAAACCTCTTTAGCATCTTGTCTATTTATGTAGATTGAGAAAGACCAAGTAACCTCTTAGATCTATCTCTATAGATCCTTATCCCCAGAATATAATTTGTTTCTCTGAGATCTTTCATAAAGAAGTTCTTAGCTAACCAAATTTTGATTGATTTCAAAACAAAGACATTGTTTCCTATTAATAATATGTCATCTACATATAGTACAAGGAACACGATTGCACTCCCATTAACCTTCTTATACACACATAGCTCATCCAAATTTTGTGAGAAATTAAACTTTTTGATTGTCTGATCAAATCGGATATTCCAACTCTTGGATGCTTGCTTCAATCCATAAATGGATTTCTAAAGCTTGCATACCTTTTCTCCATTCATAGATATGAAACCATCAGCTTGTGTCATATACACATCAGTTAGGTTTCCATTAAGGAAAGTCATCTTCACATCCATTTGCCATATCTCATAATCATAATGAGTGGCAATGGATAGGAGTATCCTAATGGATTTAAGCATAACTACTGGGCTATGTTTCATCATAGTCAACACCTTGCCTTTGACGATAATATTTAATTACAAGCCTAGCTTTATGGGTAACTACATTACCCTCTATGTTAGGCTTTTTCTTAAAAACTCATTTACACCTTATGGGTTTTATCCCATCGAGTGGGTCAATCAAAGTCCATACTTGGTTTTCATACATGGAATCCATTTTAGATTTCATAACGTCAAGCCATTTTTTTCATATTCTGAACTCTTCATAACCTTTTCCTAGGTAGTAAGCTCATCATCTTCTATAAGCAATATGTCGTTAAGTTCACCTATGAGAAATTTGTATCTCTCGAGAACATGATGTATCCTACCTGACCTATGAACTTCTTGTGTGTCAGAAGGTTGAACTATTGTTTCATCTTTATGAACAATAGTCTCGGGTCTAGGCAGTTGATCTGCTTTTGTTTGAGCATCTTGAACTTCCACAAGTTCAATTTTGCTCCTATTGTCTTCTCTTAGAAGAAAATATTTCTCTAAAAAGATAACATGTTTTGAAACAAACATCTTTTGATCTAAAATATGGTAAAATTGATATCTTATAGTTTCCTTAGGACATCTAACAAACAAACAATTTTCAGATTTAGTTTCAAGGTTATCTAACTAAACCCGCTTCATATAAGTAGGACATCCCCAAACTTTCATACAAGAAAGATAGAATTTCTTATTAGTCCATATGTCATATGGAGCAACATCAACGGACTTGGATAGGACTCTGTTTAATATATAAATAGAAGTTTTGAGTGCATACCCCCAAAAGGATTTTGGTAAATCCACTAAACCCATCACACACCTCACCATGTCTAACAAGGCTCAATTTTTCATCTCAGTGACACCATTGTGTTGTAGTATGTAAGGTGGAGTCCACTGGGACAATATTCCATTATCTTGAGATAATACAAGAACTTTTGGCTTAAATATTCACCACCTCGATCCGATTGAAGTGATTTAATACTTCTCCTAAGTTATTTCTTTACTTCATTTCTAAATGCTTTAAACCTTTCAAAGGCTTCAGACTTGTATCTCATAAGATACACATGCCCATATCGAGAATGATCATCAATCAAGGTAATGGAGTATACGAAATCACCTTTGGAATATATAAACATCAGACCACATACATCAGCATGTATTAGGTCTAAAAATCCACTAGCTTGTTCATCCTTTCCTTTAAAGGGTAACTTAGTAATCTTGCCTAATAAGCAAGATTTGCATGTGTCATATGATTCATAATCAAATGACCTTAATGTTGGCCTTCAGATTTTTTTTCTAGTTAAGCATGACTTGAATAAATTATGAGGTCTTTATAGGATTATTTTATGGAGTTAATTATTATGCTAATGTTAGTAGGATTTATTACATAGGTTAAGTGAATTAAAGTGTTAAGGTAGTAAAAATGTTCAAGGGTATTTTTGGAAGATCAGTTAAGCATATAAAGTTATAAGGCTTAAAGAAGGGGCAAAATGGGCATTACATAAAGTGAAGGGCAAAATTAGGAGGGCAAGACTAAGGAGGGGTATAATTGGAAGACTAAGGGTAAAAATGTTCTTGAATAAAGAAGAAAGAAGAAGAGAATGTCATGGAAGAGTGGAGAAGAGAGAAAATGAGAGAGAGAGGGGCTATGGTTTTTAGAGATCTTGAAGATTTTGAAAACATTGAAACTCTAACAAGTAAGTTATGCTTTAAATTTCATAGGCATGGTTAAATGAAACTCAAATGAAGAGGGATATACATAGGAAGTTGTTGATGAATGGTATGTGAAAATTTTTTAATCTTTTAGGGTTAATGATCAAAGAGAGATCATTATGTATTTATGAATGATTTTGAGTTGAAATGAAGTTGAAAATAAAGTAGAAAGGATGATTTTTGTATAAGATGTGTTAGATGGAGATGTTGGATGTGGAAAATCTGGAAAATTTTGGGAGAAGAGTCACATTTCTACCTACAAAAATTTGCTGCGGTGAAGTTCCCATGATTCGTTGCGGCCAACTCTGTAGTTCGCTGTGGCCAATATTGAAAAAAATGAAAGTTCGCTGCAACGAAGTTTGACCAGAAACAACTTAAATATATTTTTGTATTTTAGGTATAACTCTTTCTGTAGTTATCCAAGTGGAGTGATTTTTAATTTGAAGTAAACTCGAGACATAGGGCTACATTTTTTCTGAAAAAATCGAGTTCTAATTGAGTTTCTAAGAATTTTAATTTTTGGATGGAAGTTGAGCATAGAATACTATTTCAGCATAAGAACAGTCCAAATATGTTTGGAGTATAACTTTCAGATTATTGAACCAAATTGAATGATTTTGGTGTTATTAGAAACTTAAGACAATGAAGAAAATTTTCTAGAAGGAATTCTTATCAAATTTCTTCAATTACTTGATCAAAATGATCATAGAAAATTGACCCAAAGGTTGGGACTTTTGGAAGAGTTTGAGTATCTAGAATTTATCTTAGTAAATATGTTATATATGGGCCCTCAAATTGTATTCCTATTGAATGGAGTTTTTGATTATTGATAAAGGGAATTAAGGAAGGCAAGAGGGTTAAAAGGAGAGGCACCTTGGAGCAAGTCTATAAGCAAAGAATTCAAGGTGGGTAATATATTTATGGTTATTGTGTAATATGGGCAAGTTTGTCTTATTGGTGAATGTATGCTAAATTGTTTAAATTGAATGCATGTGTATTGTATGTTAACTTACTTGATAATGAATTATTGTGATTATTGAAAATGCATTGTGATTTATGAATTATGATCAAGTTATGCCATTGAAACATGTCATGGCATTTTGTATGAATGAAAAGATAGAAAAGCATAAAAGTATGAGCATATGATAAAATGATTTAAGCATTATTACGTGCTTTTGTTTGGGTGAGAGTGGAACCATTCTGTTCATCACATGCATGTTGACAAGAGCCTTCTCCTGGCTACCCACTTGCGGCATATGAGCTCCTAAAAATGGACTCATTTTGTTCATGGTGTAAACTTCGGTTTCTCCATTTTGTTTCCATGGAACCCTCGATCTATTTATTTGTGCATTGCGTCTTTGAATTGTTGAGTATGATACATAATTGAATGTTATGTTCTGATGCTTAAATGTATATGATACGTTTTAAGTGATAGCATCATTGACTATTAATATTTGAGTTAGAATTTGTGGATGATTGACTTGTTAGCAAAAAATAAGTTAAAGATGTATATGAATGAATATATATGTATATGCTTGAATTGTACGGCTATAAATGTATAAGCCATTGAGCTTTGCAGCTCACCCCACTACTTTGCACTCTGCAGGTGAAGAAAGAAAAGAATAAGAGAATTGTGAACCTTGTAAGGCATTTGGCAACTCCAAGATAGCTATATTTAATAATTAAGTTAATTAAGAAACTTTTGGTATTTAGAATCATATTAAGCATAAACATTCAAATGTATCATATGCATTTTGTATTCTGTAATAAGCCAATAGTGTGGATTTTGATATGTAAATAAATTTTTCAAAACCTTTTGTTTTAGTAATGAAATGATGAATTGAAGAAGTTTCGTTTGTATATGTTCATAGTTAATTTCCTTATTAAAATGGTTGTGTTGAAAGAGTTGTATTAATATATATATGTTTTGTGTTAAATTTGGTGACTTTGCTGTGATGATGCAAAGACTTTCACCGCAGCGAACTACACGAGAGGAGACTTCATTGTGGCAAAGCCAAACTTTCACCGCGGCGAACCCGCCACTGTTGAAGCTAAAATTTTCCGAAGCTTGAAATTTTGGAAAATCAGAGCCTCGTAATAAGTACCATGACCCAAGCGCCAGCTTTGTTTAGTATCAGAACAATAGTTGGGCTTGAGAAACGGGATCCAACATCTTGTGGTATCAGAGCTTAGACTTTTGGGTTCTTAGGCTTAGAATGCATAGTGGTATGAATTGTTATGCTAAGTGACTACTTGTTTGCACTGTGAATAGATTGATTGCAGTAAGTGACATGTATATTATGCATACATGTAGGAATTAAGATTAAAAGGAGCTTACATAGTGTTTACATTGAAGGATTAAAATGCCACCTCGTAAAGGAACATAAGGAGTTTTATAAGGATTTGCTACACCTGATTCCTCACCATTAGAGAACGGTACTAATGAGTATAGAATCCCAATAATTGCAACTGCATGAGTAACATATATGAACTTTCGTTAAGATCTTGGGTTATCAGAAATAGTGAGAAGAATGGTGTTTTGTTAGAGTGTAAGATAAGGAAAGTTGTGGCTATTTAGAAATAAGAAATATTACATAGTCCGATATGTTAGACATAGATTTAGTATTTGTGGTGATGTCAGTGAATATGGTAACAGGATTTTATTAAGGACATATACTTGACTTGACATGGATGTGAAAGTATTTTCATGAATTTACTAAAAAAGAAATAGAGATAGGGGTGGAAATAACAAGTTTTAAGTTATACAAGCAAAGTGAAATTGAAAAGTTGAACTTGGAATTTAAGATCTGGTATAAGATTGTGCTAGTGAATTGAGATCAGAATTTCAAGATGGCTATGCGTCTACAATTCTAAATTGATTAAGAACGTATGTATGGAAAATGAAACAAGTGATAGTGATATATGTAGAGTTTCTCAAGGATTATGTTGATCAGTTATTATGAGTACATATCCGATAATATGGTTACATTGGTGAATAATGTGATTGAGTACATACGAGATCTATATTTGAATATGGTATAGGAGATAGTATATGATCCCTATAGTTAAAATTTTGAGAGGAATTAGAGTAACGCGATGGAAGTATGGTATAGGTGATTATGCTGAAAAGGTAACTACTATGGAGGAGTAATTTTTGAATAGTTGTAGAATACTCTGAGATTGTTCAGAATCAATTGTGATTGATGTATCATTAGCATGAGATATGAATAGCTGGCCTGTCAGAATTAATTTATATATGATATGTAATGATCTTGATAGTACATACCAAAGTATAAGAGTAAACAAATATGCCTGTTATTTCATTGAGTTTGATTATAAGGAATATTTTGATCATGTAAAGTGTGACAGAAATTGAAATTATTGAAATATCATGAACAGTTGAAATTGATTTGATTGAGGTATTAAGAATGGCTAAAATAGTAATGATGAATATAACTGATTGATAAACATTGCATGAATGGTATAGATGATAGTACTGAGTCAATGATTATTTTTTAGACTAACTCTTTACCTTTACATAACAGATTAGAGGAATTAAATGATGAAGAAAAAGGTGAAGAGACGTTTGAAATATTTCCAGAGTGTATAGAATCAGTCAGGATTGAGAATTTGAGGCTAGGGAAGACGTTGAATAAGGATGATGATCAACTAAGGCCCTATCCAGAACTACCTCGCATGGAAGTGGCGCTAACTATAATACTTGAAGATCACAATTTTGTCATGTGAGGAAAAGAAGGGTTCGAGCCAGCGACCCTAAACAAAGACGCTTCTTGGGCCCAAAGGGAAGTAAATTTCTTTTCCTTTACATTTCCGCATTAATTTTTATATGCATGTGTGTTTTTGAATTTTTTTTTGTTTTACTCGTTTTTAAATTTTTAATCAAAATGAAAGAAAGAATAAAACAAATGAAACAAAAATTTTCTCATTTTCTATTGCTTTTGGGATTATATAATCATAATTAGAGTGTAAATTGACCACAGAATTTTATAGCAATTTTAGCATGTGCTTTTGCTCTTATGATTGGTCAATATACATTATCTTTAGAAGAGTAGTGAGGAATGGTAGACAAAACCAGTGAGATTTTGAGCCTTATTTGACTGACACATCCATATCAGTCTTATTGCCTTTTGATAATGTGTGACCTTCATGATATGTACATTCTGATTTTGCATTGAATTTCTATTTGAGACCACATTTTTATCACATGCATTAATATGGACATGATTAGGCATTCTTTGTTTTTCATAAACTACATTAGCCAAATAACATATCCTATTGACATGATTTTTCTCTTGATAAACCCCTTTAAGCTTTATCCTTTCTTTTTGTATCAACTATATTACATGCTTTATACTTAACCAAATGTTCTACCTAAGCCATAAAGCTAGTGGAACGTTTATGATTGGTGAGTTTGTGGATGTACAAAAGTCTAAGTGTGGGGGTTTATATATGTGTGGGTTAGTTATAATGTTGGGATATTATCTTATATCTTATCATTAAAATTCCCACATTGATGTAGTTTTTTTTAATTTTTTAAGGAAAAGAAAGAAAAAAGAAAAAAGAAAAAAGGGGAAAAGAAAAGAAAATGAAAAAAGAAAGAAAGAAAGAGAAAGAAAAAAGAAAAAATGTTTAAAATAAATGTATCAAGGAGGAATTGCATATGTGTTGAAAAGTTGTTTATGGTTAATGCATCTTCCTAGAGTTGTGATGAATGTGTTATCTGAGTATGTTGGACCCCGATCTTTAAATGGAATTTAGAAGTAGTAAATGAAATTAAATTATTGTTTTTGTATATGTATTATGTTATGGGTAGTTTTGTGCTTTAAGAAAATTGATGAGAAAAGAATTGATTGGTTTTGATGACTTTGATATTTGAGTAGATTTATATGGATTATGAAAGTTAAAGTGAATGAGTTGATTGAAATGGAAGTTGAAAAGTAAGAAATAAATAGTAAAAGTGTGAGAATTTGGAGAACTAAGAAAGTTTGACTTTTTGGGGAAGAATAGTAGCAGAGTTGACTTTTTAGGATGAAATTATTGTGAATTTTTCTGGCTTGATTTAGGCAGATTTGGATCAAATGATCTTCATAAAAATTGTAGCTTCTATTGAAAGCTTTCTATCGCCTTAAAGTATGACATTTTTTAATATCGGAATTGAAAGTTATGACCATTTGAAGTTAAAGTTATTTTACTTTGTTTTGAAAATGTCCATAAGTGTACATTTGTGTGTATTGTGCTCGGAGGCAAATTTTGTACTGATGTAGTTTGATTTGGATTAAGTAGCCTTAATTAAAGTTGTATAGGAAGTTTATAGCTGTACAATGATGTTTAATATCTTAGTTTTGATTGTGGAAATTGGAAAATATGGAATTTGGAAGTTTGGATGTTGTTTTAGGATGACAAATTTTGGCAGAAACTTTGATTGAAAAATTGACTTAGTTAGAGGTTGAAATTGCTTTTAAGTTCTGTATGAAATTTTTATATTATATTTTGATCTTTCCATTGATGTAAAGTATGAAAATTTTGGACCATGTAAGAGGAAGTTATGATTTTTAGAAGTTTCTGTTACTGTTTTGGCATGATCATTAGTGGATAGAAATTTTGAAGGGGTTTTTGACTCCCTTAGAGGCCAAATTCATTTTTTTGTCCTTCATGAAAGTTTTAGGTTGCTTTTTGATCTTTTCATTGATATAAATTATGACATTTCTGGACCTTTGAGTTGAAAGATAGACATTTGAGAAGTGAGTTACTGTTTAGTGTGATCCAACCCTTGCCCGTTCTTTGCTTCTAACTTTTCTGTCCAACATCCGATTGATCTGATTTTTGAAGCGTTGGATTCCTGAGATATTCCTATACCTCTCTATGAAAATTGTGGATTTTTTAGATTAATCTAAAAAAGATTGATTGAATCAAAGTGAGAGGATTGATTAAAGAGTTTGAGTTGGACATTTTTCTGAATATGCTTAGGTATTTTGGTGATATCTTGATCTGTAGAGATCCAATTAAGTTGATTTTTATTTCTAAATAAAATAGAGACATGGATCTACAAGTTATCTGAAGGAATCAAATTTTAATTCAGTCCTTAAGATTTTCAATTTCTAAATTGAAGTATTAATATAAGGGCAAATTGGGCATGACTCTTAAGGTTATAAGATATAAGGCTTTTATTGAAGCGCAAAATGGACTTTTTAGAATAATAAAGGGTATAAAAAAAGAAGAATTTATTGTTTTTCTTGAAGAGGGAAGAAAAAGTCGTGGAAGAAGAAGAGAAGAAGAGAAAGCTAGGGTTCGGAGATCTTTGAAGATTTTGAAGAATTTGAAGCCAAATCAAGTAAGTATAAGCATCATTCCTCTTGATTAGATGAAT
>JANZLF010000007.1:18003119-18015897 GCA_026546835.1 Erythroxylum foetidum | reverse complement strand
TATGGGCTAGGCCCTGGTTAAGCCTTAGGTGTAAGACTGATCGATTGGCCCATGAGACTGGACTTGGACCCAATGTTGCCGACCCATCCAGAGGTCAATAAAATTATTTACCAATGACCAAGTATTCTTATTCTGACAATAATCTGAGTTTAATAATGTAACTTATCATCATTCAAATGGCTTTGATCATATTCCAGAATTTAATGATCATTAACATGAAAAAAAAAAACCTCCAACAATGATGAAATGGACAATGTTCTACAAAATTAAATTATATAATAATTAGCTTTTTCATATTCATTAACATATCTTACAAATAAAACTAAACATTACAATCTGATAATAACTTATAATCTCTATAATTAGTAAAGGAGAAAATGGGTTTGAAATTTAATATTAAATATACCTAATCAACCTCTCTAATAGCATTATAATCATATTGCACATTCTCATTTAATTCAAAAGAGAATGGGTTTCAACGTAACGGCATTAGATCCTTTGTCTCAATTACTCTATTTCAACCTTATTTCCGCTTAAATACGACATTGTTTTGGAATAAAAATAGGATTAAAACAGGATAATTGGGACAAAGGATCTGAACTCATACATGCCCTTTAGAACGGTTCACATCACCTATTCTCATTATTCTGTTCCTACTCTGTTCTATGAAAATCCATCATTCAATAAATGAAACCCGCAAAAATCAGACAAATGAGATGGCTTGGGAACATTCTGTTCCCCAATTAGAGTCGTAAATCTAAATCTCACCTACCTGCACTTTCAATTAGCAGTCACATCTAAAACATGAAATCCAAGTTAACAGAAACAGGGAATGGATTACCATTATTTAAGGCATTGATGAGAATCTTTACGCGTTTTAGCTAGTTACCAAATGAAACCCGGAAGAAAAACTCCGGGAATAGTTGTTTCACTGTGATAAAAAGTGACAAAAGAAGGAACTTTCAAAATAGGAGAGAGCAATAACAAGTTAGACTAATTGCTTACTTGTGTTGCTTGTCGTTGGAGATGACAATGGCAAGCAAAACCACTTACATTTTTATTACATGAAGGGAAAAAAAAACCGATGAAAACCCAGAAAGGGCACAAATTCAAGGAAAAAATACAACCTAAAAGCTTTTCCAATATTTCAAGTGTTGTATTAAGTTTTGTCTTTAACCATGTCAAACACATGTAGTCCAGCAAAGTATAGTTCAATTAATATGTACCTATTTGGCAAAGCCGTGGGTTCTGCAATTTAATTATGCAAAAAAACGAAAAAAAAAAACTACATTGGATATTTTTTATTGCTATTTTTTGTAATTCTAAGAATAAGAAATGGCTGAATTAATTAAAAACAATAGATTTAATAACTTGATCTGGAAATTAAAGTGGATTATGGAACACATAGTGTTGTGAAGAAAGAAAAGCGGTATAATAGTAAAACAGTTTATTTTTGCGAAAAAGTAGACTTGATCTTCCCGACCTGATTGGCGCCAACTTGGAAAGCCTTGGACAAAACAGGGTCAGGTATTGGTGGGGTAGCCCCAAACAGCGCAGTACCTATGGACTGAGTTCCAGGCAATTGGCTGTTAAAAGCCGCAAGGACTGAAGCACTCTGCTTATTGCTATTATTCTTCTGATAATGCATCAGAGCCCTTGGAAACACAAAAATGTCGCCTTTCTTGATGACCTTTGACACCAACGCATTCGTGGTGGTAACGAATCCAACCTCAAGTTCACCTTCCAGCACATATATCACCTCCGAGGCTCGAGGGTGCGTATGGGGAGGGTTGACACCTCCTGGTGCATAGTCAATGCGGGAGAATGAGAGCCCCTGTGTGTTGAGTCCTGGTATCTTCAGAACGTTTGCAGGGGTCACCAATGAGTTGTTTGTGGGACCTGGATTGGCCAACCCTGAGAAGAAGAAATCATCAGCATTTATGTTCGCCTTACAAGGGTATCCATTCAGCTTAACGCCAGAAGCAATATCTGCTACGCATACATCTTGAAGCAGATCTGGATCCGCAACAATGCTGGCCACCATCATAAGAATTGTCATAGCAAATAAGCCCCCCATAGCCGCCATGAATTTTTCCTATTTAATCGACCTTTATTACTCTTTTAATTAAAAGAAAACAAATAAAAGCTCGAAGATGTGTACAATCAAGGCCTATGTGCCTATATATATATATATCACGTCAAAATAGCAAAAACAAGTGTTGGTTCTCAAAGGTTGAAAATGGATGAACAGGAGAAAATGATGTACGTTGGAAATGGTTATTTATAGAACGTATAGTACAGAATGGATCTTCTTCGATTGCATGCCTATTTTATCTTATCAAACTGACAAAATGGAACAAGCAGTTAATAAGAAGTTACAAATCTTGTTCTCAAGATGGTCAGAGGGTGTGTGGTTGAGGACGAACATTTAGGAAACATAATAGGGATTTATGAACTTCAACTGTACGTTAGCCCAATGAACCTTTTAATTAAGGTCCAATCTCTTTCCTAAAGACTTAGCAGCTGAATTGGAGTTTCAATTTTCGTTTTTCGCCACTAGTTTGTCGAAACCGAGACCTTTGGTTTGGGCTGGACGGGAGTCACTTGACTCTCCCTTCAGTACACATCATTGCATAACATAACACGGTACAAGTACAACTATCCAAATTTGGAAATAAGTTAACAGTGAAATTCAGCAGTGACATCAAATGGAAAAGCAAAAGTCTGATACTTTTGTCAATAGCTTTAGCATTTCTCATAAAGCTCTGCAACTTATGATACAAGAAAATACCTACCAACGCATGTTCGGTTGAATTTACAAGAAGCTTGATGCCAACCTGCAATACACACTTGAAACATTTGCCTGTCAGAAAAGTTGCACAACAGGATGGTTGCCATTTGATTCCAACCATCAGAAACGCGACGCTACTATTACAGGCTTCAACATATTCAACAGCCTAAAACCTACAGCAACTGCTTCACGTTATTTTCTGATCAAAATGGGAAAAAAAAGAAAAGAAAAATGAATGAAAGAGCAGGAACCAAAATGGTTTATAAAACTGCTTCCCAGAGAAGTATGGCATTCAACAATATGCACTAACAATTTAGACAAGTTAAACCCCAAATTCCTGCATTAGTTAACAAAGTTCACCAGCTTGAATCGAATAATCCAAACTACCATGAATCAGAGGGTCGAAAATCAAAAAGTTCCATATCCTATAAAACAAACCAGCCACTTTTGCTAAAGTGCTTAATTTCAGCAGTGCAACACAAGGAGGTGAGCTCAGTTCCTAAATTCAGGAAGTCACCGTGCTCATCAAGTTATTTTACCTCAAGAAAGTAAAAATTTTTAAAGGGAAAAAAAAAAGGAAAGAGAAAAGAGTCAAGACTAATTGCTTTTCAAATGAGTGCAAATGGATGTACCATACATAACGACACTTTCACCTGATTTGGATGCCTATCCATGAGGTCATTCACCAAATTCACTATTTCCGCTTCTTACCACCATTCTTGGCCTTTTTAGCACCAACTCCTCTGGGAATAGTATCAGTGGCTTCCTGTAGAAAAGAAGAATTAGAACCACGATCTCCTGTGGTAGGACTAGCCAATAATTACATGAAAAAGCTACAACAGTTTGCCAAATGATGAATAAACAATCAACAAAATGTTTGCAAAATGATGAATAAACAATCAACAAAATAATCTCCCCATGCAAAAGGAAATGTGTACACCAAAAAATGGGGAAAAAAAAACAAGTTAGAAAAAGAAACCAGTGGCCACAACTCTGTAATATCTCATAAATCTCAACCCTATAAAAGACCAAAATGTTGTATGTTAGAGTTATAGCACCAGAAACAAAACTTCAGTTACAGTTCAAGCTCATAAATCCCATTCTTCAATGTTTAGTAATGACTATAGATTGGTTGTGGAGGTTCACCAGATTTTCAGCTTCATATGCCAAAGTAAACATCTTTGCATGGAAGTGTGCAGCATTTTGAGCCCAGATCAAGATTTGGAAGCTTTAAGCTATCATTGGGTTTGGGCATTTTATGTTTGATGGCTGGTTTAAAAGATCGAAGAGTGCACTTGGTTTCCTGTCATACAAGGCACTGAGAAGTGGTATCAAAAAATCCCAAACATTTTCCTGAGGACTATAACAAGCAAAAAAGGGGTTAATCATCTTATCTTGCCCCCCAACAGACCGCAAAGGTCATCTAAAGTTGTCAAACTACAGCACGTAAAGGGAAAGTAATTTCTGCAATGATGCAGGTGGGTTTGTGTATCATCCAGTAGAGAGCTTACATATTAGGCTGAAGGAATCATTTTAAGTTTCCGTTAGTTACCTTTAAAGTTGTTCAGACCAAGGAGAAAATATAGGTATGCACTCAGATTAGATAAATATCAGAAACAATATGAAATAAACACAGAGAAAATAAATTTCAAAAAAGCTCACGAGACCTGAGAGAATAATAATAATAAGGATGCAAAGAAAAATTTAATTGGGAGCATTTATGTACTAGTATAGTCATCTTACAGAACGGGGGTTAAGGTTAGATAACCATGAAATTACCACCATCACCCAATCCCACCACCTTAGTCATCTTAATCAGCCATATACATCTCCTCACACCTCTGTTTACCAGCCACATTCAAGGACTTGCAGACAACTTCACACATTCTCATTACCACAATCAATTTAAGCTACTAAATTTTATGTTCTAAATTTACGCAAAATCTTGCCAAAGAAACATCTAGAACGAAGATGAATTTCTGCCAACCTCAAATTACATAGAAATAGAAATAACTTATTGACAATTGAAAGACTTCATGAGGTTTTACCTTCCGTTTAATTGGAGCAGGTGTGTTAGTGACAGGCTTAAAAAATGATTCCAATCTGTCAAAAGATATTTAAAGAAATCAGACCAGGAAAAGGGAAAAATATAAGAAAACGTGGAAAGTCCAAAGGAGCCCAAAAAGGTATAATTATCTACCATTGTATGCAAGTAAACCTGTTCCCCATCATCCATGATATTTTACAGAGATTCATAAAGCACATATTAAAACAACGAGAAGACAATAGCATATCATGCCCTCTCTAAATTATGACATGTTAAGAAAAGGTAACATTTGCTGTGAATTCACAACCAGACATTATGTTAACACCTGAATTATGTTCTCACAGAGGATCATCATAGAAAGTAAAACGAAACCTTCAAATCAAAATGGAAACAAGAAAACAGCTCCTTTACTAGCTCCCTCAGTTCAACCCCCAAGAGCAAAACAATTAAAAATGAAAAATTAGTAAGAAGCATAGACCCATAACTCCTTAACAAAAGATCAAATTCCAATTCAAATCTGCCCTCATAATCTCTAACATTAGAATCAACCAATTGCTAACTTTTACTCAATAATCCTGAACCGGCCCTTTCACAACTCAGATCAACCTAACCTTAAAGTCCATTTTCCTCCCTAGGACAGAATTACCACATCAAGAACATTGATCCATGAAACCAAGAGATCTAAATGGAAAACACAAGAATAGAACTTTTGTCAGGATCCAAATATTCAAAAAGCTTGAAGGAAGTACAACGAAGTATCGGTCTCTATTTTGAATAACTAAACGAAATAGCACTAAATATCAGTCTCTATCAAATACAACAAGGGGGAGAAAGGAATTGACACTATCTGGAGGTAATAGGTAAAAGTATTGAAACCATGGTCTGGTAATGTAGTAGTCTCAACAAAGATTGTAGCATTCAGAATCCAGGTTGATAATGTAAGCATAAGAAAAAGATTAGATGATAAATACATATTTCTTTTCTTCTCTTCCTTTGTTATTTCTTTCACCATTTTTAGGAGGACGATAGGCAAATGTTTAAGGTTGGCAATGGACCAGACCCCAAACTTCTTCAGCTTGAGGGGCAAAATGGCATCATTTTGGCTATACTTTGAAAAAACAATGCCATTTTGCCCAACCTAGACCTAGTGTGCCAGCACAAGCTTGCCCAGCATGAAGCACTGTCAACTTGGGCCAATTTGTGAGGATGAGGAGAAGGTAAGTTTTGACAAGACAGTTAATCTATCACACAGGTTAGCTGTAGAGAGAACTGAAACAAATAATTATCGCATAACTCTTAGAGCAGGATGACAAATGAATGCTTCCGCATACATAACCAATCATTTTAAGGAAATATGTCGTAGAATCCTAGCTACTGCTTTGTTACACTAACAACATTCAAAGAATCATCTTAAATGTCTAAGCGTTACATACCGGCCCTGAGAAGATTTGTTCTTGGCTGCCTTAATTTTTTCTACGGCCTGTAACAGTCAGTAGATAATGACAAAAGGACCATGTAAGACAATCCCGGTGCTAAGAAAAAGCACATAGATATTAGTAATCAGTACCTTCATCACCCTGTCACTGCTGAAACCATTCTCATTGACCAGAAAAGAAATCAGGCCCTACAAGTTTGACAAGATAGTACAAGTCCATAAAATGTCAAAGAGAAAATAAGGGACATTAAAATAAGCAAGTAAGTAAGAGATAATCACTTCTTCATCTGGAGCATTCCACTTAAGATCAGTTTGCCCCTCATCAGAAAGGACAAGTGGCTCTTTAAAAAGTCTTCGGGCCTCTTGATATGGCCAATCCTCTGGTATTTGATACCTGCTTACAAAAAGGATTACCATCATGAGCAAAACCACAAGTATGTCGGTCAAATTTTTGTGTACTGAATTAATGGATACAAAATAAAGTGATAACATCCTAACAGTAGGGTATATTTTAATTATCACTCATTCATTTCTTTTTCACCATTTACAAGCATCGGTCCCATGTAAACAACTGTAGAGAATCCCGCAATAGTAGATAGTCCCTTAACTAAGGGATTATTCTCAGAGATTATCCTTAGCTGTTATATCTAGCTACATTAGGGATATTTCCAAATAATGAGTCTTCCTAAATTAGGAAGACTCCCATAATTATGTACCCTAGCTCTATGTAAGAACTACAACATATGTTAATAATAACTTCTGAATATATATTGAAGTTTTTGCATAGTATCAAAACCTCACGCTCTTCCATGAATTACAAGGCTGCAATGGTGGGATCTCGATCTTCATCCATCAAGACCACCAGCAGCTCCACCCCTTTCTCTGGATCAGGAAATCAACCTGATTTAGTTAGCATACAACCAGAAAATTCCCTACAAATTTCAATCCAGAAGCTAAATGGAAGAAACTACCTAGAATGGTCCCAATCAGCCCGTCTCGTAATTACTATAAAAGGAAAAATAAGGTACATAACAGGAGCAATCCAAACTCCAAGGTCAGAAGACCCCAACTTCGACCAGTGGTTCTTGGAGAATGTCATGGTTACAGCTTGGCTTATCAATTCCGTGGAACCAAGGGTTGGAAGACCCTTTATTTTTCTCCCAACAGTCAAAGATGTATGGGAAGCAGTCAAAGAAACATACTAAATCCTGGAAAACTATGCTCAATTGTTTGAACTCAATTCAAAAATGTAGAAGATGCAACAAGGTGAGCAAGATGTGACTGCATATTATAATGAAATGACTATAATATGGCAGGAGTTGGATCTATTTGAGGAAAGAAAGTGGAAAGATCTAGAAGATGCAGCCCAATATAGAGAGAAAGTTGACAGGGGACGAGTGTTTGTTTTTCTGGCTGGTTTGAAGGAAGAATTGGATGAAGTTAGGGGACATATTTAGGGACGAAGGCAACTACCCTCAATCCGAGACGTCTTCTCTGAAATCAGAATAGAGGAAGCTCAGAAGAGTGTCATGTTGGGAAAAAATGGCACTATAGAATTCCCGAATGAAGGTTCAGCATTGGTCTCAAAGAATAGTGACAGCGAGGGTGAGAAAGGTAAAAACAAGCAGAAAACTTGGAGTGATTTTTGCAAAAAACCGTGACATACACGAGATACCTGCTGGAAGATACATGGTAAACCAGCAAACTGGAAGAAAAAATGGGCTAGTAGAGCAGGAGACGGGAAAGCTTTGCAAGCTAGAAACCAGCCCAGTCATGACCAAGACCCCTCCAGCTCGACCAGGACCTTTCCTTTCACAAAGGAACAGCTTGATCATCTGTACACATTCCTTCCAACTGAGAATTCCAAAAAAACCCTCTTATTCTGTGGTTCAATCAGGTATAATCCTTCCAAAAGCCTTTGTTTGTTCTCTACCCTTCTCCTCTTGGATAGTTGACTCTGGCGCCACCGATCACATGACTGGTAGCTCCAAATTTTTTTCCTCTTCCTCACCATATGCAGGGAACCAGAAAATTCGAATTGCAGATGGTTCCCTAACTTTAGTAGCAGGAAAAAGGACAGTCCCTATTTCAGATACCTTAACACTAAAAAAAGTTCTTCACATTCCAAATCTTTCATATAACCTTGTTCTGTTAGCAAGCTAAGCAAAGATATGAAACGCAAAGCTAATTTTTGGTCAACTCGTTGTATGTTTCAAGATTCAGAATCGGGGAGGATGATTGGGGTTGCTAAGTATTACAGGTCTTATGAGAGAACCAACCCCAAAAGTTAACTTGAAGTGTGGGAGAGCTCATAAAGCTATAAATCCCACATCAGTTTCTTTTATTACCGATGTGGAACAATTAAACCGTAACATTCCACCACACTTCGCAGCCTAGGCACTGGCGGTCGGCCTTTTCTAACCCCAGGCAAACACTGCCATACTGGCATCACCACCTTCATACCCACGAGCTAGCTGTGCGCTAGACCTTTTCTAGCCTCGGGCGAACACTGCAATGCCGGCATCACCACTCGTGGGGGTGGCACAACAACTTAAAGGAGTGGTGTTAGCTCTAATACCAAATTTTTTGGACCCTTAGTCATAGATCAAGTCACAAGACGATGTACAAAGTAATCTTGCAACTCTGTTTATATCCCTGTTCTTGTTAGAATTCTTCTTTCTACCTATTTTGGAAGAAGAAAAGAAATTCGACTCTAAGGGAGACCGAAACTTTATACCTCGTTAGAAAGAGATCCAAACCTCTATTTTGATAAAATATGACTTACTTCTTTATTCATAAAATAGCCCTTATATAGGCAGTGCTAACATAGGAAAAGGAAATAAGAAAACCCTAAGTAATTTGATTTCCTAGAGTAATAAGGAAACTGTTAATATGTTTCCAATAATAAACCTAAAACCTTTTAAGCAATTTAAACAACTCTTGCAACCTAATTAACGTAATTTGCGGCTGTATTTTTTGCCTATAAACACATCCACAACACTAAGGCTACTGGAGACTTATATATCTTGCAAGAAGGCAAGGAACATGAAGAAGGGAGCTATCACATTGCTGTCAACAAGAAGGAAGAAATAATAATGTGGCATTATAGGTTAGGACATCCTAATTTACAATACCTAAAGTGTGCGTTACCTCATTTATCTATCAATAAAAGTGTCAGCTTTCAATATGAATGTTGTGAATTAGCTAAACTTCATAGAAGTCAGTACCCCATTCAAAATAGCCGATGTCCAGAGCCATTTATGTTAATACACAGTAATTTATGGGGTCCATCTAGAACTCAAATACCTAATAGAAAACGGTGGTTCCTCACTTTTATTGATGACTGCTCTAGGATCACATGGGTGTTTCTTTTGGGAGATAAATCAGAAGTTTGTGCCACATTAGTATCCTTCTATAACATGGTTAAAACTCAATTTCAAAAGGAGATTAGAATGTTAAAAAGTGACAATGGAAAGGAGTATGTGAACTTGGCCTTAAAAAAATTCCTAGATAGCAAAGGGATTATCTACCAAACCTCCTGCAATTACACCCCACAGCAGAATGGAATTTCTAAACGCAAAAATAGATATCTTTTAGAAGTAGCTAGAGCAATCAGCTTTCAAACACATGTCCCAAAATACCTATGGGGAGAAGCAATTCTCACTGCCAATTTTTTGATCAATAGACTTCCCTCCAAAACCTTAAAATTCCAAACCTCATTACAAATCTTCTCTTCCTTATTTCCTAAACACAAAACCGAACCCACCTGTCCCTCTGAAAATATTTGGAAGCACTGTGTTTGTCTATAACCATGATCCCAAGAAATCCAAACTAGATCCTAAAGCTATCAAATGCATTTTTGTTAGATACTCTAGAACCCAAAAGGGATATAAGTGTTTTGATCCAACATCCCGAAAATTTTTACCTCTATGGATGTTACATTTTTTGAAGGTAAACCTTATGATAGTCACACTCATCTTAAGGGGGAGTATTTCAGTGAGGAAGATGAGAGGTCTAGTGGGAAAAAACTGAGATATTGAACCTATAAGGATCAGTAGTAGAAAAGCTTACTAGTTAGGGGGCAGGGGAGAAAGGGAAGTAATCTTTGATACAACCTAATTATCATCTCCGAATATAAGTCCTGGCATCTCACAATCCGAGACTGAAATCAATAGTACCCAACCAGGTAAATCAAATGATCTCCCTGGTGATATTTTTCTTCCTATTGCAATGAAAAAAGGGAAAAGATCATGCACACACTTCTAACTTTGTCTCTAATGCAAAATTGTCTCCAACTTTTTCTGCCTTTATTTCCACTCTAACTAGTGCAAAAATTCCAACCAATATACATTATGCTTTAGCTGTTCCTGAGTGGAAAGAGGTGGTTTTGGAATAGTTAAAGGCCATGGAAAAAAATGACATGTGGAAGAGAACAAATCTACCAAGGGGAAAAATATTGGTTGAATGCTGGTGGATATTTACCATTAAATACAATGCAGATGGGTCATTAGAAAGATTTCAAGCTTGGTTGGTAGCAAAGGGTTAGACTCAAACATTTAGGGTGGACTATATTAAGACATTCTCTCTAGTGGCAAAGTTGAACATTGTCAGGGACCTATTATCAGTGGCTACGTGTTTAGACTGGCCTTTAATCTAACTAGATATAAAAAAAATGCTTTCTTGAATGGTGATTTGGAAGAGGAAGTGTACATGGTGTCACCTCCTGGGTTTAAGAAAAACTTTGGAGACAAGGTGTTCAAACTTAAAAGGTCCATGTATGGACTAAAAAAGTCCCCAAGAGTTTGGTTTGACAGATTCACCAAATTTGTAACAAGTAAGGGGTACCAAGGCCAATCAGATCATACCTTGTTTACTAAAAGGAATAGGAAAGGTAAAATTGCAGTTCTAATAGTGTATGTGGATGATATCATAATTACTGGGAGTGATCAAGTGGTAATAGAGAAATTGCAAGAGCTCGGGAAGGAATTTGCAGTAAAAAACTTAAGGTAGATTAGATATTTTCTTGGCATGGAAGTAGCTCGATCTAAGAAGGGAATTGTGGTGATGCAAAGAAAGTATACTTTAGATTTATTAAAAGATACAGGTTTAAGTGGTTGTAAACCGTATGATACACTAATGGAACCAGGAAAGAAACTCGGACAGCCTAAAAATGGTGTTCTATTAAACAAGGAAAGGTATCAGAGACTTGATGGGAAACTAATTTACTTATCTCATACCAGGCCAGATATAGCATTTGCAGTGAGCTTAGTAAGTCAATTTATGCACTCACCATATGAAGAACACTTGGAGGCTGTTATCATAATTTTGAAATATCTAAAGGGATGTCTTAGTAAGGGATTGTTCTTTGAGAAGAAGGAAGAAAGAAGCATAGAAGTTTATATGGATGCAAACTATGTTGGCTCAATTACTGACAGAAGATCAACATCAGGCTACTGCACCCATCTATGGGGGAATATGGTAACATGGAGGAGTAAAAAGCAAAATGTAATAGCTAGGAGTATTGCAGAAGCTGAGTACAAGGCTATGGCTCAAGGAGTGTGTGAACTCTTAAGGCTCCAAAGAGTTATGTCTGAGTTACATTTGTAAGTTAAGCCTCCCATGAAGTTGTATTATGACAATAACGTAGCCATTTATATTGCATACAATCCAGTACTTTACAAAAGGACAAAGCATATAGAGGCTGATAAGCACTTTATCAAGAAAAAATGGAATATGGAAGCATATGTTTCCCATTTGTTCCTAGTAAAGAACAGAGAGCATATGTCTTCACAAAGGGGCTGTTCAGATGACCATTTGAGGAGCAAATTAGCAAGTTGGGTATGATAGACATCTTTGCACCAACTTAAGGTGCATCATATGTAGATAATAACTTCTCAATATATACCGAAGTTTTTACATTATTAATTATATCCTAATAATAAAACTAAAAACTAGATTTGATAAAAGATAATTAAACTACTAAACTAAGGAAAATAATGCAAATAAGCTAGTGAAAGAGAATTAATAAAAAAATTTAAGGTTTCAAAGTTCACTTATAAGGTGTTGGATCCGGGACCCAACTGCATGAAACTTACCACTTACTCTCTTGCTCTGATACCACAGATGTTGGATCCTAGATCCAACTGCATAAAACTTACCACTTACTCTCTTGCTCTGGTACCACAAGATGTTGGAACCAAACCCGGAGGCTGGATCCCAACTGGTTATTACCTAACAATCATACTCTTACTTTAATTTCACATCTATTGGACCCGTTTCCAGAGTCCAACTTCCGTAGTCCTGAAACCTTGCGCTTATTACATTGTAGTGCTATTCGCTGTTGTTCCATAAAAGTGATGAGTGCACACTACCTAAACATCAAAATCACCTGTTTATTTGTTTATATCAATTATAGCTTAAAGCCTCAAGTTCGCATAGAGGCAAGAATCACCTTAATCGGAGTTATATAACTCAAGATACACTCCAAAAACCTAAAAGAGTTCAT
>JANZLF010000007.1:17988780-18003019 GCA_026546835.1 Erythroxylum foetidum | reverse complement strand
GATAGAAATCTGTACAGATATGGAAATATAATCCTAAGATACTATATATCTACAAGATACTGCTATCTAATCTAAATGATCTGATTATGATCTGATCATAATATTATGAGATATGCATATCTTTGACCACAAAAGATAGGGTACATAACAGGAGCAATCCGAACTCCAAGGTTAGAAGACTCCAATTTCGACCAATGGTTCTTAGAGAATGCCACGATTACAGCCTGGCTTATCAATTCCATGGAACCAAGGGTTGGAAGACGCTTTATTTTTCTCCCAACAGCCAAAGATGTATGGGAAGCAATCAAAGAAACATACTCAGACCTGGAAAACTATGCTCAGTTGTTTGAACCCAATTTAAAAATGTGAAAAATGCAGCAGGGTGAGCAAGATGTGACTGTATATTATAATGAGATGACTATAATATGGCAAGAGTTGGATCTATTTGAGGAAACAAAGTGGAAAGATCCAGAAAATGCAACGCAATATAGAAAGGAAGTTGACAGGGGACGAGTGTTTGTTTTTCTGGCTGGCTTGAAGGCAGAATTGGATGAAGTCAGGGGACGGATTTTGGGACGAAAGCCACTAACCTCAATCCGACAAGTCTTCTCTGAAGAGTGTCATGTTGGGAAAAAATGGCACTATGGACTTCCAGAATGAAGGTTCAGCATTTGTCTCAAAGAATAGTGACAGTGAGGGTGAAAAAGGTAAAAACAAGCCGGAAAAAACCATGTCATACAAGAGATAACTGCTGGAAGATACATGGCAAACCAGCAAACTGGAAGAAAAAATGGGCTAGTGGAGCAGGAGACTGGAAAGCTTTGCAAGCTGGGAACCAGCCTAGTCATGACCAAGACACCTCCAGCTCAACCAGGACCTTTCCTTTCACAAAGGAACAGCTTGATCATCTGTACACATTCCTTCTAGTTGAGAATTCCAAAAAAACCTCTTGTTCTATAGTCCAATCAAGTATAATCCTTCCAAAAGCCTTTGTTTGTTCTATACCCTCCTACTCTTGGATAGTTGACTCTGGTGCCACCGATCACACGACTGGTAGCTCCAAATTTTTTTCTCTTACTCACTGTGTGTAGGGAACCAGAAAATTCAAATTGTTGATGGTTTCCTAGCTTCAGTAGCAAGAAAAGGGACAGCCCCTATTTTAGATACCCTAACACTAAAAAATGTTCTTCACATTCCCAATCTTTCATACAACCTTGTTTCTGTTAGCAAGCTAACCAAAGATATGAATTGCAATGCTAATTTTTGGTCGACTCATTGTATGTTTCAGGATTTGGAATCGGGGAGGATGATTGGGGTTACTAGGGTTACTGGAGACTTATATATCTTGCAAGAAGAAGGCAAGAAACATGAAGAAGGGAGCTGTCACATTACTGTCAACAAGAAGGAGGAAGAAATAATGATGTGGCATTATAGGTTAGAACATCCTAGTTTACAATACCTAAAGTGTGCGTTACCTCATTTATCTATCAATAAAAGTGCCAGCTTTCAATGTGAATGTTGTGAATTAGCTAAACTTCACAGAAGTCATTACCCCGTTCAAAACAGTCGATGTCCAGAGCCATTTATGTTAATACCCAGTGATTTATGGGGTCCTTCTAGAACTCAAATACCTAATGGAAAGCAATGGTTCCTCGCTTTCATTGATGACTACTCTAGGGTCAAATGGGTGTTTCTTTTGGAGATAAATTGGATGTTTGTGCCACATTAGTATCCTTCTATAACATGGTTAAAACTCAATTTCAAAAGGAGATCAAAAAGTTAAGTGACAACGGGAAGAAGTATGTGAACTTGGCCTTAAAAAATTTCCTAGATAGCAAAGGGATTATCCACCAAACCTCCTGCAATTACACCCCACAGTAGAATGAAATTTCTGAACGCAAAAACAGACATCTTTTAGAGGTAGCTAGAGCAATCAGCTTTCAAACACACGTCCCGAAATACCTATGGGGAGAAGCAGTTCTCACTGCCAATTTTTTGATCAACAGACTTCCCTCCAAAACCTTAAAATTCCGTTCCTAACACAAAACCGAACCCACCTGTCCCTCTGAAAATATTTGGAATCACTGTTTTTGTCTATAACCATGATCCCAAGAAATCCAAACTAGATCCTAAAGCTATCAAATGTATTTTTGTTGGATACTCTAGAACCCAAAAGGGATATAGGTGCTTTGATCCAACATCTCAGAA
This sequence comes from Erythroxylum foetidum, assembly GCA_026546835.1. Taxonomy (NCBI): domain Eukaryota; kingdom Viridiplantae; phylum Streptophyta; class Magnoliopsida; order Malpighiales; family Erythroxylaceae; genus Erythroxylum; species Erythroxylum foetidum. The sequence goes on along the minus strand of JANZLF010000007.1, from coordinate 18,000,811 downwards.
ATTTTTTACCTCTATGGATGTTACATTTTTTGAAGGTAAAATTTATGATAGTCACACTCATCGTAAGGGCGAGTATTTTAGTAAGGAATAAGAGAGGTCTAGTGGGAAAAAACTGAGATATTGAACTTAGAAGGATCAGCAGTAGAAAAGTTTACTAGTCAGGGGGAGGAGGGGGAGGAACAAAAATCAGGAAGAAGACAAGGTTGAGAAGGAAGCGGGAAGTGAAAAGCAGAGAACACTTCACAGTGCAGTATATAGCAGGGGAGCAAGGGAAGTAATCTTTGATACAACTGAATTATCATCTCCGAATCTAAGTCCTGACATCTCACAATCCGAGACTGAAATCAATAATACCCAACCAGGTAACTCTAATGACCTCCCTGATGATATTTTTCTTCCTATTGCAATGAGAAAAGGGAAAAGATCATGCACACAATACCCTACTTCTAACTTTGTCTCTAACGCAAAATTGTCTCCAATTTTTTCCACCTATTTCGACACTAATCAGTGCAAAAATTCCAAACAATACACATGATGCTTTAGCTGTTCCTGAGTGGAAGGAAGCGGTTTTGGAAGAGTTAAAGGCCCTAGAAAAGAATAGCACGTGGAAGAGAATAGATCTACCAAGAGGAAAAAAAAATTGGTTGGATGCCGATGGACATTTACCATTAAATACAATGCAGATGGGTCAATACAAAGATTTAAAGCTCAATTGGAGGCAAAAGGTTACACTCAAACATTTGAGGTGGACTATACTGAGACATTCTCTCCAGTGGCAAAGTTGAACACTTTCAGGGTCCTATTATCAGTGCTTGCATGCTTAGACTGGCCTCTAATCCAACTGGATGTAAAAAATGCTTTCTTGAATGGTGATTTGGAAGAGGAAGTGTAAATGGAGCCACCTCTTGGGTTTGAAAAAAGCTTTGGAGACAAGGTGTGCAAACTTAGAAGGTCCCTGTATGGACTAAAATGGTCCCCAAGAGCCTGGTTTGACAGATTCACCAAATTTGTAACAAGGGGTACTCCCAAGGAGAGTCAAATCATACCTTGTTTACTAAAAGGGATGGGAAGGTAAAATCGTTGTCCTAATAGTGTATGTGGATGATATCATAATTACTGGGAGTGATCATGTGGAGATAGAGAAATTACAAGCTCAACTCGGGAAGGAATTTGAAGGAAAAAACTTGGGGCAGCTTAGATATTTTCTTGGCATGGAAGTAGCTCAATCAAAGAAGGAAATTGTGGTGACTCAAAGAAAGTATACTTTGGATTTGTGGAACCAGGAAATAAACTTGGACAACTTGAAAATGGTGTTCCAGTAAACAAGAAAAGGTACCAAAGACATGTTGGGAAACTAATTTACTTATCTCACACCAGACCATATATAGCATTTGTCGTGAGCTTAGTAAGTCAATTTATGCACTCACCATATGAAGAACACTTGGAGGCTGTTATCATAATTTTGAAGTATCTAAAGGGATGCCCTAGTAAGGGATTGTTCCTTGAGAAGAAGGAAGAAAGAAGCATAGAAGTCTACACGGATGCAAACTATGCTGGCTCAATTACTAACAAAAGGTCAACATCAGGCTACTGCACCTATCTATGGGGGAATATGGTAACATGGAGGAGTAAACAGCAAAATGTAGTAGCTAGGAGTAGTGTAAAAGCTGAGTACAGGACTATAGCTCAAGGAGTGTGTGAAGTCTTATGGCTCCGAAGAGTTATGTCTGAGTTTTGGAGGTTAGGCCTCCCATGAAGTTATATTGTGACAATAAGGCAGCTATTAATATTGCACACAATCCAGTACTTCATGAAAGGACAAAGCATATAAAGGTTGATAAGCACTTTATCAAGGAAAAAATGAAAGATGGAAGCATATGGATCCCATTTGTTCCTACTAAAGAACAGAGAGCAGATGTCTTCACAAAGAGGCTGTTTAGACAACCATTTGAAGAGCAAATTAGCAAGTTGGGCATGAAAGAAATCTTTGCACCAACTTGAGGGGGATTGTAGAGGGCATGATAGACATCTGTGCACCAACTTGAGGGGGACCATAGAGAATCCCGTAATAGTAGATATTCCCTTAATTAAGGGATTATCCTTAGAGATTATCCTTAGCTGTAATATCTAGCTATCATAGGGATATTTCCAAATAAGGAGTCTTCCTAAATCCCATAACTATGTACCCTAGCTCTATATAAGAACTGCAGCATATGTTAATAATAACTTCTTAATATATATCGAAGTTTTTACAACAACACTGGGATAGACCAAGAAGATCACAATGGTTGTATGGGAATACTTTTAAATCAATAGGTAACAAATTATTTCAGACATGGTTCTGCATACAACTTCAGTAACACAACATCAGAATCACATAATTGTATCTGGACTACTTGCTATTTTCTAAGTCTAAAATATACATTGAAGAAAAAAAGTATATAAAACATCACGTAAGAGATCACCTTTCTCTATTTATATTCTCCAGTATACTCTCTATTGAGCCATGTTGACGAATGAGCTTTAAAGCAGTTAGTCCTCCAATTCCTGTAGCACAGTTGGAGATAATAAGTGGTGACTGCACCAGGAAAAATTTACCAAAGAGTTGTTTACAAGCTTTATTTAGGTGAATAGAAATTCCTCATACCTCGAATGCTATCACAATAATCACATCCAGAAAGAATGCACAAGTCAATGAATTGATCCATGCTAAGGTTTAACTCCTCTAAAATCTGAAAATAGAAAATCCCCTATTCGTGTAATGCTAACTAAATGAACAAAGCAACTATATTAACATTTAACTTTTCTGGGCACCTTTGTTATTTCAAATTCCATGATTGGAACTTTTCTAGAACTAGGGTCCATCAGATGGCGCAAAAATCTGGGTGCCCCAAAGGTTAAGGAATCCATGTCTTCAGAAGCCACTGCATAAACCTGTAACATAAACATTAGCCAAATCATTAGCATGGAATCTCTTAACATGTGAAATTGTAGAAAAGATCTACTGTTGATTCTTATAAATCAGGGCAGATTCTTAAGGATTGATGACTTGTAATTTATGCATAAATTATAGGCTTAGTCAACTCCATAAAATAGGAAAATTAGTTGTATGATTTTTTCCTTTTTTTAGCATCTTGTACTGCCTATAAGATCTATACATGTACATTATTCAATATATAGAATAGTATTTTTTTTCTCCATATCCCCTTCACGAAAAAAATTCTTCCAGGACTTATTCCGTGGAAAGATTGAAACCCTAGCCCCTCACAATGTTAGAAATTACTTCTGAACCAACCCCTATTTCCTTTAGGGTTACTGAAAATTGTAGCCTCACCTCTGACTCCCATTCTATCCAGATAACCACCATACGTCTCAGTGGAGACAATTTCCTACACTGATCCCAATCAATGCGGACTATGTTCGTGGGAGATGAAAGATTGGGTATTTGACTGGTGATAATAAGGCATCAAATGTGAAGGACCCATCCTTTGCTACTTGGGAAGCAGAAAATTCCATGGTTATGGTGTGACTTGTTAATTCCATGGATGAAGATATTACTTCAAATTATATGTGTTATTCAACTGCCAAAGAACTCTGGGATAATATTCACCAGATGTATTCAGACCTTGGTAATCAATTTCAGATGTATGAATTGAACCTACAACTCGGGGAAATTAGACAAGGGGGAGACAATGTCACTAAATACTTCAATATCCTGAAAAGATTACGGCAAGATCTAGATGTTTTCAATGACTATGAATCGAAATCTTCGGATGATTACAACCACCAAAAGAAAATGGAAGAAGATGATCACATCTACAAATTTCTTGCTGGCCTAAATGTAGAATTTGGCGAAGTAAGGAGAAGGATAATTGGTCATGGTCCTCTTCCTTCACTTGGAGAAGTATTTGCTGAAGTCTGAAGGGAGGAAAGTCGTCCGAGTGTTATGCTTGGTAAGAAGGAGTTTGGGACATCAATTGAAAATTCTGCCCTGGTTGTAGCAGATGCAAAGGCAAGCAGAACAGCCCACACACATGCAACAACCAACAACCAGCATAGAGCAGAGGACAAGCCACGGGTATGGTGTGATTTCTACAATAAACCTCGCCCTACACGTGAGACTAGCTAGAGTATTCATGGCAAACCTGCCAACTGGAAGAGTAACAAGTCCGGAAATAGAATTGCTCGTGCAAATGAGGCTGATTCAAGTCCCTTTAGTAAAGAACAGATGGATCATCTTCTTAGGCTGCTAAAGACCAATTCCCTTTTTGGTATTCCTAGTGTTTCTCTGGCTTAAACAAGTACAGAATCTAACCTTTTTTTTTCCTGCCATTCGACTTCCTCACCTTGGATTATTGATTCACGTGCTTCATACCACATGACAAACCTTTCTCATGTTTTTCGTTCGTACTCACCTTGCTCTAGTTATAAAAAGGTTAGAATTGCATAAGGAAATTTCCAATCTATTATAGGGAAAGAATCTGAAAAAATCACCCTTAAACATGTTCTTCATGTCCCTAATCTTTGCTTGTAATCTCTTATCAGTGAGTCAACTATCTAAAGATTCTAATTGTCATGTAATTTTTTCCAATTCTCAATGTGAATTTCAGGACCTGAACATGAGGATGATGAGTGGCAGCGCTAGAATGGTGGATGGTCTTTATTACTTTGGTAAAAACCTTCTCAAGAATAAACAAGCTCAAGGCTTGAGTACTAGTATGAGTTCTCTTTCTGCTTGTGAAAAAATTATGATTTGGCATCTTAGATTAGGACATCCAGGCTTTTCATTTTTGAAATACTTGTTTCCAGATCTATTTAAAAACATGGATTGTTTATTTTTTAAATGTGAAAGTTGTCTTTTATCAAAAATTCATCGTTCTATTTACAATCCAAAACCATATTGTGCCTCAAAACCATTTAGTTTGATTCACAGTGATGTATGGGGCCCTTCAAGAATCGCCACATATTCAGGAAAAAAATGGTTTGTAACTTTTATAGATGATCACACTCGATTGTGATGGACATATTTGATGAATGATAAATTTGAAGTAGAAAATGTTTTTAAAAACTTTTTCATATGGTTGAAAACCAATTTCAAACAAAAACAAAGATAATTTGTTATGATAATGGAACATAATATTTCAATCATTTGTTGGGGAACTTTTCAAAAGAAAAAGGGATTCAACATCAATCTACTTGTATTGCCACTCCTCAACAAAATGGCATTGCAGAAAGGAAAAATAAACACTTACTTGAAGTTGCACTTGCTAGTATGTTTTCAATGAATGTACCTAAGTACTTATGGGGAGATGCAATTTTAACACCATCCTACTTGATAAATAGGATACTTATGTTAAAATGTACAACACCTTTAGAGTATGCTAAAAAAATTTATCCAGAATGTAGACTCTTTTTTGATTTACCCTTAAAAAATTTTGGGTGCATTGTATTTGTCCATTTAACTAGCAGACTTTGATCTAAACGTGATCCTAGGGCAAAAAAAAACATGTGTTTATTGGATGTGCACCAAATAGAAAGGGATATAAGTGTTATAATCCTCAAACAAAAAGGTTTTTTTGTTAGTATGGATGTCTCTTTTGTTGAAAGTCAACCATATTTTGAAAAAAAAAACTGTCTTCAAGGCGAGATGGGAAATGAAGATCAGTTTTTCCAAACATCTATTCCACTACCTACATGTTTTTTTTCCTAAACACAATACTAATCTACCAATGTCAAACATAGATGATTTACAAACAAGGAGAGAAATACTAGGACAGAGACATATTAATCTTAGTTCAGAGCTTCATGTTTATTCCAGGAGATGTACTCGTCAAAATAAAGATCTATCCACTACTCTAGTGCAAGACCAACCATTATCTTCGGGCGATGGTTCATCCAACACTTCAGGTAATTCTGATCCTCTTCCTTTGACAAATCCAGCTACTACTATTGTTGATCTTGATGTCCCTATAGCACCTAGAAAGGGAGTCCGAACCTGTACCAAACATCCCATTGCTAAATATGTCTTACCACAGACTTTCTACTTCTCATAAGGCCTTTACCTCAAATATCTCTAATTTGTTTATCCCGATAACCATTCAGGAAGCCTTAGATAGCTCAGATTGGAATTTAGCAATTCAGAAGAAATGGATGCTTTGGAAAAGAATGGGACTTGGGAGATAGTCGATCTACCAAAGGAGAAGAAAGTGGTAAGATGTAAATGGGTGTTTACAATTAAGTGTAAAGCTGATGGCAATGTAGAGAGGTACAAAGCACAGTTAGTGGCAAAAGGATTTATACAGACACTTGGTATTGATTACCAAGAGACCTTTGCCCCAATTGCAAAAATTAACCCAATCTGTGTCCTGCTTTCATTAGCTGTTAGTTTTGACTAGCCTTTACATCAATTAGATGTAAAAAATGCATTCCTTAATGAGACTTGGAAGAGGAAGTTTTTATGAGTCTACCACCTGGTTTTGAAAAAATTCTTGGTGAAGGGAAAGTGTGCAGGATGAAGAAATCACTGTATGAACTCAAACAATCTCCTAGAGCATGGTTTCAGCGATTTGGAAAAGTTGTAAGGGCTCACGAATATATGCAAAGTCAAGCAGGTCACACAATGTTTTATAAACATTCAAAAGAAGGAAAATTTGCTATTTTGGTTGTTTATGTTGATGACATTGTATGACCTGCTTGACTTTGCGTACGCCCATTGAACCCAATGTGAAACTTCAACATGCCAAACCAGAAGAAGTGAAAAATAGAGAACAATTTCAAAGATTAGTTGGTAGACTGATTTATTTGTCGCATACTTGTCCAAACATAGCCTTTGCAGTGAGTATGATAAGCTAATTTAAGCACTCTCCAGGTCCAGAACAATTTGAGGCCGTGTACAGAATCATAAGATATTTAAAGAGTGCACCAAGGAAGGGCTTACTATTCGAAAGGCGTGGTCACCTACAAATTGAAGTATGCACAAATGCAGATTGGACAGGAAGTAGAATTGACAGAAGGTCAACATCTAGATATTGTACTTTTGTTGGAGGTAATCTTGTTACTTGGCGAAGCAAAAGGAAGAAATATGGTGGCAAGAAGCAATGCTAAAGCCAAATTTAGATCAATGGCTCATGGAATTTGTAAAGTGTTGTGGATTAAAAGGATCTTAGATTAATTGAAGGCCATAAGTACTTCTCCCATAAAGGTGTATTGCGATAATAAAGCTGCAATCTCAATAGCTCATAATCCTATTCTTCCTGATAGAACCAAGCATGTTGAGGTAGACAAGCACTTCGTTAAAGAAAACATGGAGAATGGACAGATTTGTATGAAATATATATCTACTGGTGAACAGATTATAGGTGTTCTTACAAAAGGATGGCCTAAGAAACTATTTGAGAAGCTGATTGGCAAGTTGACTATGGAAGACATTTTTAGACCAGCTTGAGGGAGAGTGTAGAAAAGATCTACTGCTGATACTTAGAAATCATGGCAGATTCTTAAGGATTGATGAGTTGTAGTTTATGCATAAATTATAGGCTTAGTCAACTTCATAAAATAGGAAAATTAGTTGTATGATTTTTTTTCCTTTTTTAGCATCTTGTATTGCCTATAAGATCTGTACATGTACATTATTCAATAGATAGAATACTATTTTTTCTCCGTAGAAATTAAGATAACGTCACAACAAAGGCAACATTATTGATTCTAATAGAAACATCTAGTAACCAAGTTATCACGAAGCAGTAAGATACATACCTTTCCAAATTTGCAGAGGGCAGCGCATTGTGCTTCTGCTTCAGAAGGAGCCTATAGAAAAAACCAAATAAATACTCCAACCATGATTTTGTTTTGATATTACTATATACAAGATTTGAGAAAATGACGGTTTATGAAATAAGAATTTTTTAAAAAACATATATAAAATCCAGCAAAAACAAAAGGCAGTGGCAGTTATTTCAAGAAAAAAAAATCTGACCTGGATCACAGGTACTCCCATGAGTCCCAAAAGTTTTTTGCAGTCCTCATTGTGCTGCTTTGTAACCTATAAAAATTAAAGAAATTTCCAGAACTTCATAAAAGAAAACAAATAAGCAGCCACAGAAAACATCCTCAATTATTATTTCATGGTGATAAGAACTATTGGGAGAACAGGAAAAAAGAGTTACCTTTACTGTCCTTTTACTGAATTTTTCGATGTCTTCCTTACTGCCAGTCTGCAGTCATCAAATGGTATCTGATCATGGGCTGATTGCATCAGAAAGTACAGGAATAATAAACAAGAAAATGGAAACATACTTCCCTGGCTTGCACCAAATCTTCAGAAGCATCTGCTCTCTTTGCATAACTGCATCATATTTTTCAGAAACAGTAAGTAAAAAGAAATATTCAGAGCTAACTTGTTAATTTAACAAAGTAGTGGGATTGGTGAAAGAAATTAAGGAAACGGTAACATTAACCAAAAATGTAGCACTGAATAGCAGAATACCGCTTTGCCAACTCTTGCTTCTTCAAATCAGGAGGCTGTCCATCAAACACATAGCTGAAAATGCAAGAATGATATGCTATAGTCAGAAGAAAAGAATCATTTTAGACGTAGCTTTTCCAAGGTTCGAAGATGAAGAGGAAGAAAAAAAGGATTAAAAAAAGACATTACACAGGCTTTATTCCAGCTTCAAGAAGCCTAATTGTCCGAGTAAACATGCCTTGCAAATGACTACATGAGCAGAGGATCAAGAAGAGAACAATTAACCAACAAGTTAAACAAAATATCGCCAAAAAAAGATACATAAACCGTATAATAAAGGAGAGTTATTCAGCAGAGAAGAAATTAGTTATTTATAAAAAGAGAAAAAAAAAGAGAGAGAGAATCGGTTGAGTGGTTATAAAACCTAGTGACTTCACCAGCTTCATTAGTCAACATTTCGGTGCCGCTTCGTCCTATAACAATCTGCAAGCATTCACCCACAATAAAATAAACATGAGCTAGGCAGCATTGTCAAAAAAAATAAAAAGTATTGAGCTTCAATAATTCAGATAACACTATTTTTATATCGATATGAACTTATTATATCCGATGAACACATCATATCCAATCTGTTAACAAACAAACGGGAGGAGTTTTTAAAAAGAGAGGAAAAAAAGAGCGAAAAACAGACGAGGAACTGATAGATGCTCATGCTGGCGTCAATTGCGATCTTACGGCCAAAGAAGCTCTCAAATTTCTGCTCTTTCATGGACTTGGGAGCATGATCCGCCAGGAGGTGCGTTAAACCCTAATGGAATGAATTTAAGCAATTAATTAACATTTCGAAGTCAAAAAACCATTATAAATCGACAGAAAACAAGATTTCCAAACGTGAAATTGTTGAATTTCAAAACAAACCTTAATACCCATTTCGCCCAGATGGTCTGCTTTTGGCTTCAATTAGTTGAAGAAGAGAATAAGAATAGAGTGGAAAAGATCAAAAAGCTAGATTTTAGAACTGCTTAGGGTTTTCTCGTTTTTAGGGTTTTAGTAAGATTTTAATTGACAGAAGACTCATATCCTTCCCGCCTACTTAAAGAAACAAAAAAAGCGCGCACTCCTGTTGTCCTGTACTCCAATCATTTGGCTTGTCATAAAACCGATACAAAGAGGACATGAAATCATCTGTCTTCAAATCTGTGTACTAATCTTGTTATATTTTATCCAAGCCATTTATTTATATAGGTTCCACATAAATACATGGCTTAGATCAAATAGGACAGAATTGATATACAGATTCAGGGACAGAAGATTTATCCCCTAATTAGATATTAATTAATCATAATAAAATTTAATATCTAATATTTGTCCCTTTTAATTAAATATCTTAGTTTGACCATAAAATTCCTCAAACATTATGATGAAGTCTAGCTTATTTAAGTTGCACTTTCTCTCTTCAATCATTCTTTGAACGTGATCAATTAGGTTTTTAAATATGTTAGTAACGAATACATAAATTAAAATTTTTTATTTAATTTTAAATCTCTAATTAAATCTTTTATACCTAAAAATTAATATTAGCATATGTGACGAATTTCTAAATATTAGAAATATCAAAGTTATTTCAGCTAATCTTTTTATGCATAATTTTTTTGTTCAATTCAATCATTTCCGTATATAATGTTTAGATTAGACATAAAGTATGAAACTAATCTCTACTATATTTCCTTCTAATCATATTAGTTTTCTATTAGCATTTGATTCTTTTAAAAACATTTGAAATTTAATTTTAGAGTGTCAATCCTTCTTGATCAATGACTTTCAAATTAATAATAATCAACAACTATTAAACATTTTCCTTAATTACTTTAGGTGACAAATTTAATAACTATTAATTGAGATACCTTTGACTATGATAAGTCTTAAGTAGTATTTAAATATAAAAATTTTTATATGAGATGCTTTAAAGATTTAAAGTTAAATGATTATTTGTACAATCATCGCATTAAGCATTATTATAGATATGTAAGTAATATTTCATATAAAATTTTTTATATTGGATTAGTTTTGTGAACATTTTGTCTAATTAGATCATACGCATTTATTTAAATATCTATATACTTTATTCTACAAGTTTGACTAATTTCTTCATACGATAAAACGTTACAGACTTTCCTTTATATTAATGTTTTGGCCTAATAAAGCAATAACTAGAAACATTATAAATATACAAACCAACTACTTTAGCAATAAGACATAATCCAATAGATACGTCATTAACAATAATTTTAATATGATTTATATTATATTATCTTTGGATCTATATAATATGTGACATTAATGAAAATATACTTAAAGATATTAGCTAATAAGCTACAAATCTTTAAATTTGCATAATATAAAGATAAGTGTGATAATCTTGTAGACCACAAGTCAATATATATGACAGTGATCATTATTCCCGAGAATGAGGTCACTTTTTGTCATGTATAGTAAAAGGCATGATAAGAGATTGATATTGAACTCTCCTCACAAGCTCAACAGAAACCTTTAGACAAGCCCCTCACGGGGTAGCCTAGCGGTAGAAAGGGGGAGAGGATTGTGAGAAGGTTGTGGGTTCGAACCTTGGGAGGAGCAGCTTCTATTTGAGGTGATGTAATCCCCTTGGTGATGACGACCTATCCTTGGATGCAGGTACTTCTGATACTGACTAGGATCAGACCCGGATTTACCTATCTATGAGTCTGAGTGGGTGGCTCATAGGTCCTAGGTAGTCGGGCCAAGCCCGAACCCTGAGTTATCAAAAAAAAAAACCATATGAAGACTAGAGGCAGTGGTCTAGACGTACCCACAGATAAGGGATCGGGTAGGGTTATTTACCAGTCTCCATACAAGCAAACAATAGGCCAAGCCCATCAAACTCCACGGGCCTAATCTATAGCTCCGAAAGCCATCTTGACACCAACGACGCCGTTCCACACGCCTCACCAGCCCAATGCTAAGCACGTGGCAGCTACTATTCCAAACCATGCAGAATTAATTATCCGAGACTCGACCCTTGCGGAGGCCATGTAGGAAGACGGGGCAGGTGAAGACATGACAGACTCGAGGGCTGATGTTTACATGAACCCCCTGACCCTCCTCTGATAGCTGAGAACAAATTACCACCATCTCAACCACCAGACTCAGAGATGGAAGTGATAATGGAACAGTATCTCACCTCTATGCATGAATCTACATCGATTGCAAATCCTCAGCACACAAGGAACACACCTTGTAGTAGACTTGGCAAACGGGCGGGTGGTCCGGGTATGGATACGTGTCTCATGGGTACTGGTCACACAGGTACAGGTTCGCGGGTAAATTTATAGAAACAGGTAATGATTTTGAAAATCCATACCCTGCCCAGCAGGTATGGGTAGACCCGCGGGTTACCCACTATATATTTTTTTATTTTTTATTTTTTAAATTTCAATTAATAAACTTATTTAACAAGTTTAAATTTTCATTAAATGGGCGTATTTTGCGTGTTTAAAATGTCACCGAATTGATCTATTTAGCGACCCA
>JANZLF010000007.1:17941826-17953144 GCA_026546835.1 Erythroxylum foetidum | reverse complement strand
AAAATCAATTAAAGATTGAATATAATTAAATTATTTAAGAAGTCTATTGTTATCTATAAAAATTTTAAAGTTTAATTAAAAAAAGACCATTAAATAAAAATTAATCAATTTATTTTAGATTATAAAAATTTATTAATTTATAAAAATAAATAAATAAATAATTTTTAATAAATAAGGATTATTTAAATAAAATACATTAAAAAGTAAAAAATTAAAAAAATAAACGACCAAGAATTTTGTGATTAAAAATGGAAATTTTTGACCATCCGTCTTTGTTTGCATAGTTGATGTGTATGTTTTGCCTGGATTCGAAACGTGCAACTTTGTAGAAAAGCCCGGCAAACTTTGTTCTTTGGGAAACAGCTCATGTTCTCTCTCTCATACGTTCTGGTTAGAGTTAGATTTTCTTCCACATTTTAGCTTCTATGTAAAGTACGGATATTCATTAAATAAATAAGAGGCCAAGCCTTCAGCTTCAGCTCATTCCTTATGAGGGCTTGATTTCAACTTGAAGCATTTTGAGTTGTTGTCTTCTTTCATTTTCAAGGCTTTGCTTCTGCTGCTCAAAGCATGAAGCTTTTGTGGGTTTGGATCGTTTTGGTTTTGTTTTCCAGAATTCGGGTTTATGGATTTATGGATTTCAATGAAACTGAATTTCTTTACACTCAAGCATTTTCTTATTATAATGAATCTAAGCCGGTTCTCAACGCTCTCTGGGTAGGACTTACTCTCATTCAAGGAGCTGCTGCAAAAGGAGCAGGTTACTCAATATCTCTACTTTTTCCTACTGTTCATCTTTCATTTACCTGTCAAATTGGTTCCATCCTTTCCTCTATCATACACATTTCTTCATTCAGCTCTTGTTCACTAACTCCTGTTCCTTTTATGATTCTTTGATTAATGAGGATGCTAAATGAGGATGTTAATGGAGTCGCTTTTGGTTCCTGGTTCTCTTTCCTCACATATTATTAGCAAAATGTAAAAGAAGATAAAACACCATGGTTTCTTTTTCTCTATATTTTGCTTTATTTTGTAGGAACATACTATGACTTGTTCACACATTTTGCTTCTCTAACAAGACTTTTGATTCCATTCTCTACCGCTCACATCTTCGTTTCCTGTTTTCTTCTTCTTGGTTTGATTTGGCTGTTTTCCAGACAATGAAGGGATAATAATGTTGCTTGATCTAAAATTGTATCTGTTCTTCTTTGAGCTTATTAATGAAATATGACGTTGCTTTTCCGATCTGAGAGGGTTTAGATCCATCTCTGTCTCTCTCTCTTTGTGCATGCGGGTTCGAGGACGACTGGTTATTTACACCTCACTTTGAATTGTGTTAAATGCCGATTAGGAGTTTAACCTTCCTAGTTCGTATTTTAATCTCCTCAACATGTGGCAAAGCTTACCTATTTCATATGGGTACACATTGTATTTAATATGAATGCAATCAAGGTCTCTTACTTATCTTTGTTTATTCTAATTCTGCAGTTTGTCTAGATGGAACTTTACCTGGATATCATTTGCATCGTGGATATGGTTCAGGAGCAAATAGTTGGCTTATTCAGTTGGAGGTTTGTAGTCCATATATTACTGACGATGAAATTGTTTATTATTACTTTTTTCCTCTGGCGTTTGTGTTTCTTTTCTGACATGATTCTTAGTTATATGCTTTGCTATCTTCCTCTCTTCTGGCTCAGTTTTAACTGTTCAATTCTTCAACTGGCTGAGATAAGTACCATAACCACCTAATGCTTTCTTCTTGCAAAATTAAGCATCTCTTCTGCTAGTTGTCATTGATAATGCAGTGTTTCGCACAAATAGTCTTATTTGTACTATTCTGGAGTTCTCTAACTGCATGTTAGTGTGCATCACAAAATAAATAGGAAAAAAATGGTCATATGCTTAAGGAATGATGATTCATACTTTCCTGTTGCAACCGGTATTGCCCAAAATAAAGTATAAATAACAGTGTTGTTATACAGAATTTTGGTGTATATGAAGGTTAGGATACTTTCGGTTTACCTGTTAGATGTAATGTCGTAGTGCTAAGCTTAATTTGTTCCATAAGTGTCTCACAAATCCTTAATTTCACAGCATTTCAGATAGAAAACTAAACTTGTCAAACATCATCTGCAGGGAGGAGGTTGGTGCAACAGCATTCGAAATTGTGTCTATCGCAAAACAACTCGCCGTGGTTCGTCCAGATATATGGAAAGGCAGTTGGCATTTACTGGAATATTGAGTAATAAACCTCAAGAAAACCCTGGTATTGTCCCAAACCTCAGTTTTCGCAGAAATTTCCTGGCATTTTGTTTTTATATATTTCCTTTTTATTTCTGTCAATTTATGCATATGGAATGCCTTTCTTATTCGACTTTATGTGGTGCATCAGATTTTTTCAACTGGAACAGAGTAAAGTTGTGATATTGTGATGGTGCCTCTTTTACCGGAGACAGTGAAAATAGGGTTGACATCCTAACATTTATAATTGCTATAATCTTATCTTGATTCTTCTGTATTATTTAATTGTTAACTTCATATCAAATATTATGAATTGTTTTGTTTTTAGGCTGCACAATTGCAATTTAGAGGGCAACGCATTTGGTTAGCTGCTATGGAGGATTTGATGTCAAAGGGAATGCGTTATGCCCATCAGGTTTTATGCTTGAATTTGGTCTCTTTTCTCAATCTTTCCACCTTAATCCTTCTGGCAATAACTTTCTTTATTTCTGCCCCAGGCTCTTCTTTCTGGCTGCTCTGCTGGGGGTCTAGCTTCCATTTTACACTGTGATGAGTTCAAAGGCCTGTTTCCTAGAATGACCAAAGTGAAATGCTTGAGTGATGCTGGTTTATTCCTTGATGTGTAATTTCTCGTTACTCTTTATACTTGTTTCCTACTCTCTTGTGTATTAATGTCTTCTGAAGAGCATTTTGTCCCACGCATTACCAATTAGCCCTTGTTTTTGGATTTTAGAGTTGATGTTGCTGGTGGCCGCACTTTAAGGAACATGTATGGAGGTGTTGTGGCTTTGCAGGTAAACTATAGATGTGAAAACTTTTGGTTTGAGAATTACGTTTATACTACATGCTTATGGAAATTGCTACATTTGTCACAGGGTGTACAAAATAACCTGCCTCGGTTGTGCACTAGCCACCTTGATCCAACTTCTGTAATCTTGTTTACTTCTCTCTTTATTTTCTTTTCCTTTTCTTTTTCCTTTGGGGGTGGGAGAGGATGACCGGGTTGCCTGCCTTTTTTGTAAATACCAAGTAATTCTGTAATCCTCAAACTCACCTTTAATTCTGTAATTTTCTTTTGTCCTAATGCTTCTTCCCGCAGAACATCATCAACAATGTGAAGACTCCACTTTTCCTTGTCAACACAGCATATGATTCATGGCAGGTAAGAATGTCACTCTTGTATATTGTAATTTCAATTTGCAGAATAATATGTTAAGGTCTAGATGCCAGACTTGATCACACACGAGTATTGCTGGATGGCCTTCATGAATGGGATGCACAATTAATATATTGCTTACAGAAAGCTTTCACTAGATTATTGACTCATGTTGCATTCTGAAATCAGATACAGACCAGCTTAGCACCACCATCTGCAGATCCCCACGGCTACTGGAGTGAATGCAGAAAGAACCATGCTAAATGCTCTGCATCACAGATTCGATATCTTCAAGGTAATTTTGTTCATTCCATTTGTCTGATGAAGGTGGTGAAATTATATCGGATACTTATCACATATTAAGGAACTTTCATTCATCATTTGGGGCAGGATTTAGGAATCACATGCTGAATGCAATAAAAGGGTTTGCAATGTCTAGACAGAATGGACTGTTTATAAATTCATGCTTTGCTCATTGCCAAACTGAACGACAAGACACATGGTTTGCTGATGATTCTCCTGTTCTTGGGAACAAGGTGCGTGTTTTCTTTACATACGATAGTTCCTGAACTTCTATACCATCCAAGAAAGAATAGTGTGTTCGATGTTTCTTTAATGATTGTAGTTTTCTGAAATATGCTATTTTAGAATCTTATGGCAGCTTGTGAAATGACGTGAGACCATAATTGTGGAAGATATAGTCCTAAGAAAATCATCCAGGAATAGAAATATAACCTGAGGAAAATCTGAAAATGATGAAAAACACCTGTAGTTTAAATAAAACTTGATGTTTTTTGAGCTAATAATATGCTTTGTTTTCTCAGAGTTCTTATCAAGCATGTCATTTGTTCTGCATTAAAATTGCAGGCTGTTGCAACTGCAGTTGGAGATTGGTACTTTGACAGATCAAGTGTTAGGGCAATCGATTGCGCCTACCCTTGCGATAAGAGTTGCCACAATCTAGTTTTTAAATGACCTTCAAATACTAATAGGCTGCTTATTACGTTACATTCAATTTAGTCACAATTATTTGAAGAATATCGATTCAGTTTGAAAGAGGAGGAATAAGAATGAGGTGGCTGTATAATATGCAAAGTTACAGGCAACTATTTCCACATTCCTATTTATCTTTTCCTGTGCATTGCAAATTTATAATCTCTTGTATGTTTTTAAATTAGAAAGCTAAAAATGTTGTAATGTACGAATGATGGTATCTTCCTCACAATGGTCATTTCTTGTTGCCATTGTCATTTTTACGTTTTCATGTTCCTTATTGCCAACTGCATTTGTATTTTGACAAATAACAAAGTTACATAAAATGAAGGACCAAAAAAACTAAAAAGCAAAGCAACTGGCTTTTATGATATCTTATCTTCATTTTATCCGATTCAATAAGGAATGAAAAGGGTAATATGGTATGAGTTGGCTCTCTGACTTTTGAGAAAGAAATCTAGTAGCAAGAACGTATAAAATAACACACCTCTTATATTTGTGCCATTTACTTCCAGAACCGCATCTATGAACTTGTAAGATAGAAACCTTTTTTATAGTTTCTTTTCACTTAACCATGATACTGTGGTGGGGCAGTAACAGAGAACAGAGTATAACAGAGAAGGGAAAGGGAAGAAGCAAAGGGAGGAGAGCAGAGAAAGGAGGAAGAGGGAATTAGTTTAATTCATGCATGCCTTTGTACTCGTACGCTATTCCTTTAATACTTGAGTTAGTTGCAACAGCTATGGAATAATTCTGAGTACATACGTAGTATAGTAGGTTACACAGCTGTAGAACTTGTCGTAACTAATTTTGTCTTTTATACAACCAAACTTTATTCTATGTAATCAGCAAGCTTGACATAAGGTTATAAGAGAATTGGTTGTAAGTGGGGCTTTGAGACCAAGTGTGATTCTCTTGGTAACTTAGGACATTATAATGCCAGACTAGTTGCTAACAATTTTTCTCAAAAAGATTACATTGATTATAAATAGACTTTCTCACTAGTCTCGAAGAAGGATTCAATTATAATTATTATGGCTTTGCTGACTTATTATGATATAAAGTTACCCCAAATGGATGTACAAATTGCCTTTTTAAATAAGGATTTATAGGAAGAAAACTATATGGACCAACCAATGGGGTTCATAAAGGATGGAAAGGAACACATAGTTTATAAACTGAAGAATTCAATAGACAAACTTAAACAAGCTTTTCAACAATGGTTTCTTAAGTTTAATGATATTATTATTTTCTTTGGATTTAAATAAAACATTGTTAATTGATGTATATATTTTAAGGTCAGTGGGAGAAAATGGTTCTAAATGTTGATGATGTCTTGGTTGCAGCTGATGATCTTGTTTTATTAAGTGAGACTAACAAATTTCTCTCTAGTCATTTTGAAATGAAAGATATGAGCGAGGCAAAATTTCTTATATGAATATAAATATTCAGTGATAGATTACAAGGATTTTTAGGTTTGTCTCCTAAAGCATATATTAATAAAGTGTTAGAGAGATTCATAATGGACAAGTGTTTAACATCACAGTCCCAATTTAGAAAGTGGCTCAAGGTTAGACTTATGTGATGTCTAAAAAGTGAATTAGAATGAAAACAAATGGAATAAATTCCATATACATCTATAATTGGAAGCCTAATGTATGCTTAGACATATGCAAGATCAGATATAAGTTTTCAGTGGGAATGTCAGGGAGATAATAGAGTAATTCTGGTATGGATCACAAAAAAGCTGTAAAAAATGTTCTGAGATATTTGCAGGGAACCAAAGAACATATGTTTACTTTTAGGAGGTTTGATTACCTTAAGGTAGTTGGATACTTAGATTTAGACTTTGATAGTTGTGTGAAAAGAAAATTAACTTTTGGCTACATTTATTTGTTAGTTGGAGGAGCCACCTTTTGGAATAGTGCAAAGCAATATGTAATTACTACATCCACTATGGAGGCTGAGTTTAAGACATGCTTTGAGGTCATAACTTGGCAAAATGGATACACAATTTTATTTTAGGGCTTGGGATTGTCAATAATTTAGCTAGATTGCTAAAACTTATTGTGATAATTTTAAAACAATTTTCTTCTTTAAGAACGACAAGTATTCTATAGTTGCTAAACACATACACAAAATAGAAATACTTTATCTTTAAAGAGGAGGTTTAGAAATCTAGAATGTCAATAGAGCATATTAGTACCAATCTTAAGTTAACTGAATCTTTGATGAATTAGCTCTTCTTATATATTTGGCACTCTTTGTTGAACCCCATTATCGGAGCCCGACTATCATTCCGGAGTCAAAAAGCATGAGCGGGTTTCCTAGTAGAGTTATTCCAATATACCCTCACTTCCTTTCAATCAATCTTACGAATTCAACACCAAAGGCTATCATTTTTTTGTAAGGGTAGAAAAACGTGTTAGGAATCCATTGCTTCAAGAGTCACCTCATTTGGAGGTCGGGTGAAGAAGTTATGGCTAAAAGAACCAACATGTTTATGTCCTTAATCATTTTGTACCTTCCTTGGCACAATTGCTATAACTTTCATTACAGATGTAGGATTGATGACATTGTTGAACAGTTTGAAAGAGGACTCCTAGATATACAACTTTTGTGAAGACTACAAAGTGAAATTCTTTCATTTGGACAAAGCACAGACTGTGTGAAATCACATGGACAGCCCGTGTTTCTTTCGGGTCTAATTTTGCTTCTGCGTTAGGAACACACAGACTGTGTGATTTTACATGGGCAGACTGTGTAACCTTCGGGTCTAGCAATAATGTTTGGAGGTTCAAAGACACAGACTGTGTGAATTTACACGAGCAGATTGTGTGATCGACAGGTCCAGTAATTTTTCAGCATTAGGAATACACGACCCGTGTAAAAATACACTGCCTGACCATGTAACCTTCTGGTGAAACAAAAATTTTACCCTCCAACATCCTAACTTGTAATGGTCAAAATTCTCAACTCTGCTATCCAAAAATTACATACTTTATACCATTGGAAAGATAAAAAGACAAGCTACAATTTCATGAAGACAACTTTAGCTAATTCAACCTAAATCAATGAATTTGTTCCTTTGAGTTCATAACACAATTTCTCTGCCTGTGAAAGCTTGCAAAATGCAATATCTCTTTATATCAATTCAATTACTAATTGCTTCTCATTAATTCTTGAATCTCAACTCCAATGATTCATCACATACAAGCTTTCCAACTCTAACATGCTATTCTAACACTAGCAACAATTTGCAATCTCAACTAAAAGATAAACACATCCATCATACTCAAACTTTAAAATAACATAATCATCCAAAAAGGAACTTCTCAAGTTCTCATTCTCATTTCTAAACACAATGAATGTTTGAACAAGCTGTACTTATATTTCAACATACACATCAAACTTAATACAAATAAAAAAGGATGCTCATGTTTGATATGCCTATAAAGCTATCCAAATTAGTCACTAACTTAGTATAAAAGACTCCTAGCTATCTTGGAGTTTCTGAATGCCTTGCAAGGATCGGTAATCTTCTCGGTTTGCACCTGAGGAGGGAAAATTGTGAGTTGAGCTACACGGTTCAGTGGATAATATATTTATAGCCATTAGCAACGAGACACATAATTAAACATATATAAATATTCATATAGGCATACATGTTTTGTCTTAATCCAACAATGAAGTCTCAGCATTCACAATTTCAATACTCATCTCATAGAACATAATGGATGTAATTCACATCGAAGCATAACACTAAAAAAATGTCATAACTTGACACATCAAAATGAAAATGCACAAACAATTAGCTCGAGGGTTCCATGGAACAAAATAGAGAAACAATAGTTTATTCCATGAACGAAACAAGTCCACTTTTCGGATCTCGTGTGCCATAAGCGGGCAACTGAGAGAAGGCTTTATATCGATGTGCACGTGACTACGAAACGGTTCCACTCTTGCCCAAACACAATCAATTTTTCATTCTCAATTCAATCAATCACAAATTCATATTCTCATGCTTTCTTCTTTCCATTTACATCAAAATACCATGATACAATTCCAAGACATAGCATAATCATACTCATAATTCAATCATATCAAAATGTCATACATCTTTCAATGCATAACATAACATAAAACACATCATAATACATTTTCCACATCACAACAATTCACAATTTAGAATTCAAGCATATACACATGCATAGGCATATTGCCCATTACACAATAACCATAAATATTTTACCCACGTTATAACTTTTGAAAATCCAAACTCAATTTGGCCCTTCTTTTTGTTCTTGGGTAGGTTGTTCTTGATTTCCTAACACAACCAAAATTCTCATTCAATTCCAATTCAAATGGAAATCCCTCAATTTCCATAATCACAACAAAATCCCTAAAACTTCAAAATCACAACAAATGAAATGAACACAAATCAAGCTCAAACCTAACCTACCCATAGTCCATCTAGGTTAAAAAATCCAAAACCTATCTTAGAAACCCAAAAATCAAATAGGTTTGAATCATCTTCTTCCTCATTCATTCCTAACACAAAAATCCATTCTCTCTACTTCCTTTTTCAAACCAAACAAGAAGAAAATAACATGGAGCTTACCTTAACAGGATGATTCTTCCTCTTTTCTTCTTCTTTTCCTTCTCTCTTCTCCCACGATTTTTCTTCTTCTTTCTCACTCCCACATTTTTCTCTCTTCTTCTCTATCTCACGTTGCTTTCTTCTCCTTCTTCTAATTTTAAGACACACTTTAGCTTATTCTTCTAAAATTGCCTCTCACTTACTTGCCCTTTCCCATTTTGCCACTTCTTTTATCTTTTATGTCTCTAACCCTTCAATCCACTTAACACCACATTAATTCTAAGTCCCAATCTTTCCATCAAATTTTCAATCTTTATTCGTACCTAATAAATAAATGACTCAATTAAAAAAAATAAACAAACAAACAAACAAAAATAAATCATTAAACAATTAATAAGAAATTAAAAAAATAAAGATCCAACACTCTTTGCATGTTAATGAATGTATTGTTTATGAAGTTTTTGTTTTCTTCTTTATGTATTTGACTAGAATGTACAAATAACAACAATAACAACAACACCTAGTGAGATTTCCATTGAGCAAGGGGTTTGAGGATGCCCAGTAGTATGCAGTCTTACCCCTACCTGGTAGAGAGGCTATTTTTGATAGACTCACATGAAAAAAACATATAATATTAAAATAAAATAATACTAATTAAAAAATATAAAATGAAGAAATAAGGAAATAAAAATAGATATAGAAGATAATAGTACTATGGATAAATATGTACAAATAAAAATATAGAAAAATGTGGTAAAATACATAATATAATAAATATAGAACAAGGTAAAAGAGTAAAAAATGATAGAGTAAGTAAATAAATACACAAATAAGAAAGAAGACATGTATAAGAGTAGATCATACAATGGTGTCTCCTTTTAATGTGCTCGAATTACCTAAGTCTCGTCTCTCTTAATTTTTCATTAATACTAGCCACCTTTAATTGATTTATTACCATTAAATACCTTACCTTATCTCTCATGGTAAGGTTACATATCCAATGGAGCATCCCAACCTCTGCCACTATTAGCTTATGACTATGCACCTATTTGATGGGCCAATACTTTTGCCCCATATAGTATGGTCGACCTAATGGATAAATGATATAATTTACCTTTAAGTTTGAGTGATATCTTCTTGTCACATAAAACTCCTGATGCACTTCTTCTTTTAAACCATCTTGATCTGATATGATGAACTATATCTTTATCGATCTCTCCATTGCTTTGGATGATAGATGCTAGATACTTAAAACACTCTTTTTGTAGTATACTTTTAAATCGATCTTTACCTCTAACTTGGAAGCCACCCTATGGACCATGAAGTTACACTTTAAGTACTCATCCTTAGCCCTACTCAACGTAAAGTCCTTCGACTCTAATGTATCCCTTTACAGTTCTAGCTTGATGTTTACATCCTTTTTTGTCTCATTCACTAAGATAACATCGTTAGCAAACAACATGCACCAAGGTACATCCCCTTGAATATTCTTAGTGAGCTCATCCATCATTACTGCAAACAAAGATGACTCAATAAGGAGCCTTATTATAGCCTAATATCGATATAGAAATTCTTTCTGTCTTCTCTTATCTTCCTTACTCTAGCTTTTATCCCTTCATACATATCCCTAATAACCTGTATATAGGTTATAGGAACTGTTGGAGTTATGTAAATATAGTGCCCTAGAAAGCAAGTGTATTTACATGTACCTTAATCTTCTTCAGTTATAGTTTTGTAATGGAAATATTTATTATTAAAAAAATAAAGAGTTTGGTTTTAATGAGCATTATATATCTAGTCATAAGGTACCAAGATTCTATTGTAAGTAATATATATATACATAGAGATGTATGGGAAACATGTATACTATTAGAATCTAAATTAATGGATTCACAATTAAATAATCAATTTGGTTGCTTAATTATAGTTTAGACTGTAGTGTTGCGATTTATCTCTGTGTAAGTAAAGGAGTTTACTTCAAGGGAATGATGAGTTTCATATCAAGATAGTAGTTGACTATTGATAATGACACTATTATATAAATCTGGAATCAAGTATGTTTCCAAGAATAAAGTGGGCTATTACTTTAATAAAAAAAACAACTTAAGCATTCGCTTATTATGAACCATAATCGTAATGAGTGGTGAACTCGTACATGTTTCATTATAATTCTTGATATAATCGGAATGGATTTTTACAGAGTATTAATATAGTGTCTGTATGTTGGAATTATAATTGAAACATGTATTAAGGAACATTCACTCAAATAAAGAGTTTATAGTGATATCATCACTTCTAGATGTTTTAAGGAGATTTGGTGATTAAACT